>PVJS01019240.1:30000-33926 GCA_004027185.1 Glis glis | reverse complement strand
AGTGCCAAAAAAAAAAAAAAAAGACAGCCTTGGAAAACCAGGGCCGTTTACACTGTACATACTGAGAGGACAGACCCATCATTGATGACCCGCATTCGTAAGCCCGTGTGCTTTGTCAGAGTCAGTTTTAGGACATGGGCGAGCAAAGGAACTGTTTGACAGGCGTGGAGGATGCTGATGTGGAGGATGCTGATTTGTGGGAGGCGCAGGCAGCTGGCAGCTCCCTGCCCTCTCCTGCTGATGTGTCCCAGTGAGGAGGAACACGAACCAACGGTGCTTTTTCTCGTTAAATCCAGAAAGTGCTGTTCTCTCTGGGGGGATCCTTTCTGTACTACGCTGACCGCTTCAAGCTCTACAGTGCCTTCTGTGCCAGCCACACAAAAGTCCCCAAGGTTCTGGTGAAAGGTAAGGCCTCTGCAGGCTGCTGGCGGGTGGGTGTGTCAGCTGCTGGGTCACGCCCATGTATCTGACTTGCTTGGTGGCTTTACGGTAGAGATCGAAGCACCATGGATGTGCCAGATAGGCATTCCACCAAAGCCACACACACGGGTATGGAGAAGTAAAATGCATTCGTATCTTGGATTCACCATTTTATCCATTTTCTTATAATAAAAGTTTTGATTCACCATCTGGGGCCAGAATTGATGGGCCGTCTTGCAGTTATGTGAAGACATGGGGAGTTTAAAAATCCCTGCTTTATTCCTATTTTTTCATTACTTTCTATTATAACCTACCACACTTGATACAGCTTTGTGTGTAATTTCATCTTTCCTTTGCTGATTTATGTCCCTAAGTAGGTGTGAGTGGCTGTTGACATCGTGACTAACATTGTTTCATTTGTTTATGGAAATTGCTCTACTTGAAGTTAATTTTGCATGGATCAAAGTATGGTTTTATATTGGCAAGCTACTTTTCTTTTCTCTGTTGTCCTCTTTCTTGCTGGGGATCAAACTCGGGGCCTTGTGGATGCCAGGGAAGCACCACCACCGAGCGACACCCCCAGCCCAGATGTTTTTCTGAAGTATTCTGAGAAGACAACGAACATCCTGAGAGTCTCCAGGAAGTAGTTGTGTTTCCATAGTCCAACATGCAGTGGTTAGTGGTAGGAAAAAATTCAGTCTTATTGAAATAAAGATGAGAATTATGGTTACTAAAGGCAGGAAAAGGTGGGGAGGATAGAAAGAGGTTGGTTAACAGGTTAAAAGTACAGCTAGGTAGGAAGAATAAGTTCTAGTTTTCCGTAGCACAATAGGGTGACTGTGGTTAACAATAATATTAAGAAAAGAAGTTTTTTTTTTGGTACGGGGGATTGAACCCAGGGACATTCTACCTCCAAGCTACACCCCCAGCCCTTTTTATTTTTATTTTTTTAAATTTTGAAACAGGGTCTTACTAAGTTGCTGAGGGTCTTGCTAAGTTGCAGACGCTGACCTTGAACCTGCAATCCTCCCGTTTCAGCCTCCCAACTGTTGGGATTACAAGCGTGTACCACCATGCCCGGCTAAAAGAGAGACTCTTAAATGTTCCCAATACAAGGAAAAGGTGATGGATATGCAAATTGCTCTGATTCGATCACCACACATTGTGTACACATATCAGAATATCACACTGTACAGCATGAATATGTATACTTACTATATAGCCATTAAAAATGTCCACTTCCATTGAATCAAAAGGTTTTCACAAGAGAGTGTAATACATAATATATATGAATTACCCATTAATAAAGATTCATCTCCCCCACGCACACCCAAAAAGTATTTTTCTTGGTAAACAGTAGAATCACTCGGAAGTTTGGTATCAAAGAATCTCTGGAAATCAGCCTGCTATTCCTTAACATTTCACTGGGGCTGCCAAGTACACATCTGCTAATCGCATCGCTGGATATGTAAATAATTTCCCTGTGTCATGTTCTTGTTTGCTGCCAAGGAGAACTGGCTGAACTTAATTTAAAACCTATTAGAGGAAATAATAATATAATGCGGGTCTCTGGATAATGAAAGAGCCCGCTCTGCATGATGACAGAGGTAAGGGCGTGATGGTCTACGCATGGAATTCTAGGAGTTTCCTTGTGTCGCTGCCTGATCCTCCTCATGTTTCCATGCGTGTGGCATTGTTCATTCAGTTCTTTGGGTGTGTGTTTCTTTTAAAACTTTTATCGATTGCTAATTGTTATCAGATGATTAAAGTAACCATTTTACAGTGCTTTGCTTTATAGCGAAATTATATACCCATTACCTTCCTTCCAGCAATTAGTACTTTTTTTAAATCACTCAATTAGATTAAATCCTGCCCCTGTGGATTTTTCTTAATTCAATAACATTACTTTATGCACCTGGAAAATATTATACTGTCCTTTACAACTCTCTTAAAACAGTAGGCATGACCTACATTGTTTTAATTGCCAGATAAGCAAAGAGGATAAAGGGAACTGTTTGAGAACTCGGGTGCATGGCTGTGGCTCTTCACAGGCCTGCAGCTGGCTTGGGCTGGAGTCATACTCCAGTGAGCACAGTCCTCCGATAAAAAATAGACTTTGTGGGTCAGAGACCATGGCCGAGTGTGTGTGTGTGTGTGTGTGTGTGTGTGTGTGTGTGTGTGTGTGTGTAGGGGACGTGGATTCCTAGTTCTCTCCTAGAAAGACTTGGGATGCCCCGTGGAAACCATGGCTTCCTCGTGCATTGGCTCAGGGCTGGCCCATCATCCCTGGCATGTGGGCCATTAGGTTGCACACCTCCGGGACCCTTTCTCTCCAGAGAGTTCTTTGAAAGAAAGAGACATGATGGCTGAACCTACAGCATCCGATTCCTCTTAATAGGACTTAAAAGAGATGAAAAGATTATGGTCATGTGAGGTTGTCCCCCAGGACTGCTGGTTTTCTTAACTGAGTAAAGACAGAATAGTCCCTTTGCAATTTCATGAGGCCTTTTACAGTCTCTTTGGTCTTAGCTCACACTCCTAACCACTGGGGGTGGAAATACATTTATACATATTGTAAATATGTGCCCACTGGGGTTTTTAAAAAATTATTATTCATTTATTCGAGAACTGTCTGAGTTCCTCTGACATGCCAGGTGCTGTTAGGAAAAGTACTGGATCCCCGGAGTGCTGTATCTCATTTCTGATGGGCCAGAGTCATCCGGATGAATATGTAGATTCGGAATGGGAAGAATGAGGAATGGGAAGAATGAGTATGTTTCAGGTCGACTGTGTTTGTTTACTGCCTTATCATAAGGGATACAACTCAGGAATAACCAAATGGAAGAGCTGTCCAGGGCAAGGAATGGGGAAGGGGCTCAAAGCTTGCATGATTGCTTCAAGTACACCAGGCCCCCAGCACCTCGATGCGTTCATCAGCCTGCACATTCCATGTGTCCTCTGCTAAGTCACTTGCGTATATCACCACCCCTCTTGCCATGTTTTGTCCTTCCCCCTGCATTACCTTGCACCCGGAAGGCACCGACCATGTTTTCCTGACCATCCACTGGCTGCTTGTCAGATCCCACCCTAGAGATGCTGGTGGCAGGAGTGCTGGGTCCACACTGGACCGTCTCCCTGGGAGATCCAGCCTTGCACCACCTACCCAGGGCTGCAGGGTGCTGCAGCTGCTGCTTCTACGTCTTCCTGCCTTTTTTCAGAAGAGGTTCTACCAGCAGTGAAATGCTTGAAAGCTTCGGAAACCAGGATAAGGAGTATTTAAAATGCAGGTGTTATTATTATTCAGGTGTGGCGAGGCCAGCGGATCAGACGATTGTCATTGCTTGTCACTCGGTTCCCAGGAGAGTGCAGGGCCCCGTGGGGCAAGCGCCAGGGATGGTCAGGAGCGCAGGGGTGAGGACAAAATGCAGGGAGAGTCTTCCCTGTGGTTCCTGAGGGAAGGAACGGGCAAGGTGGGAAGCAGCGTTAGCTTTGTGGGCTTGAATAAC
>PVJS01019240.1:0-27500 GCA_004027185.1 Glis glis | reverse complement strand
TTTCTTTGTTTTTATGTCCTCAGTGAAACAGAACAACTTTTCAGACTGTTAAAAGATAATATTCAGAAAGAGGCAAAATCATGATATCTCATAGAGATGTCCAAATGAAGGCGCTAAGGAATTTATTTTATCCCTAAGATGTGAGGGTCTTGGGCAGGGGCAGTAAAGGCTCATTGCAAGAGTCAGAAGTTTACAGATTTATGTACAGAATCAAGAGATGTCGAAATAAATTGTAGATGGAGATAAACCAGGTTTTTTGTAGCTGGAGGAAATCAATTAGGCAAGCGCCAACTGGATAGAATTTATATGTCTATTTCCAGCACCTTACCAAGAACTGCTGAGGTAATAAAGACAATGTGCAAGGTTGGGATCTGAGAGCCTGAGCCAGCTTGCTGCAGAGGCAATGTATATAGTTCTTAGCAGAAATGCAGTTTTTTGGTTTTTATTTTTGTTTTGTTTTGTTTTTCTCTCAAACAGGGCATGGGAATGTTCTTAACCTACCTGGCAGATAATTTAATCTATCCAAGTGTAGACCAGTGTAATACAGCTACTCTGTAATTCTCACTTTTTTGTAAAGCATCTATGATAAGAAAAAAAATCCTTATTAAAGATAAGGGCAAAATACAGAAAAAGACAAGAAGAAAACTCTCAATAGTGTCAAAACACAAAACTTACCAATTTAATGTTTGGGTGTTTGTTTTGATTTACAAAAGTTAATCAATTCATATATGCTTAACTAGTTAAATTTTGAAGGTAACTTTATACTTTTTTTTGTGTGTGTGTGTGTATGTGTGTATGTGTGTGTGTGTGTGTGTGTGTGTGTGGTACTGGGAATTGAACCCAGGGGCATTCTACCTCTGTGCTACACCCCCAGCCCTATTTTATTTTTTATTTTGAAACAGGTCTCACTAAGTTGTGGAGGGCCTCACTAAATAGCTGAGGCTGGTCGCGAACCTGCGATCCTCCTGTCTCAGCCTCCCAAGTACCGGAATTACAAGCATGTACCACCACACCCGGCCAACTTTTGTTCTTTTAAAAATCAAACAGAGTTTTAGCCGGGCGTGGTGGCACACGCTTGTAATCCCAGCACTTGGGAGGCTGAGACTGGAGGATCGCAGGTTTGCGGCCAGCCTCAGCTACTTAGTGAGGCCTCTGCAACTTAGTGATACCCTGTTTCAAAATAAAGAATAAAAAATAGGGCTGGGGGTGTAGCTCAGAGGTAGAATGCCCCTGGGTTCTATCACCAGTTCCGCAAAAAAAAAAAACCACAGATTTTTCACATTATTTTAAATTTTTGTGTATTATTTCACTGTGTGACTGAATACTAATTACTTAATTCTTATTGTTAGGCAATTTTCTTGGCTTCATTTGTTGCCTACTGTGAATAATAATGTGAACATTTTTGATCATAAGACTTTTCCCCTCTGTACTTTAGGGTTTTTTTTTTTTTTCATTGTAGAAGAAGCACATTTTACTGGGTCATGGAAATGAAGATTTTCATTATATTTTGTTATATTTTCATTATAGCTAAACTAATTTCTGGGCATTAATAACCTTAGGAGCACATGACCATGTTGCTAAAGAATAGATGCTATGGATGGTGGATTACAAAGAATGTAAAGAAACAGAAAAATATGGATATGATAAAAAATCAGAGACTATAAAAGGAATATGGCTTAGTGCATGTGAAACTGGAGGTCCTTTGAAATTAAATTCTGACAATCAAGTCAGAAATCTGTCTGGCACAGAACAAAGCGGCATAGAGCTGCACAAAGCATTTCCTGTTGAACTGAGATTATAAATAGAAATGTGCCAAAGATGGAAGGAGGGACCCTTAGCTAGATACCATTATTAAAAAGCAGGAAAATCGTATATTGGTATCAGAAGGTCCAAGGCCCAGAAAAAATAAGGCTTGGAAATGATGTTCGAAGAGAGCCACAAAAGACTGTGTTTTTTAGCAGGATAAGATGAACAAGCAGGAAATAGGCCCCAGTGGGAACTGATTACTCAAAGGTAGTTTATTACTCAAGTCCCATTAGATGTACTTTCTCTCTATTGAGGAAAATGGTCTTCCAAATGGAGAGGATGCAGCAGCCTCAATGCTGCAAGAATAAAACCGTAGGGAGAAGGAGTCCTGGTGGACTATATGGCTTTTGCCAAGACTGTTTTTATTTTTTTATTTTTAGCAGTACCGGGGATTGAACCCAGGGGCATTCTACCTCTGGGCTACACCCCCAGCCCTATTTTTTATTCTTTATTTTGAAACCGGGTGTCACTAAGTTGCCATTAAGAAGTTCCTTCTTAATGGCAACATCTAATTAAAAATCCTAGGATCGGTTTCCAAACAGTTTGTAAGCAGCTAGGTTTGTAGGCCCTTTCCATGGCTAGAAAGTAGAAGCTCAGGAGGGCTGGTGGAAGCTTATGCCAAGTCCACCACCCAAGTCTACTGGCCATGCCCAAACTCCTGTGGGCAGGGATGTACACTTTACTCTGCCTCATCTGGTGGGAGGTACTAGAGAGTCACATGCAAGGAACATTGATCAGTATCTGCTGGTAAAAGCAGGTTTATACTGAAATGGTAGCGTTCAAGGGACACAGGGTATGTGAAGCCTATCTTCAGCCAACTTTCCTTGGGATAGCTCTGAAGGCAAACATGTACACAGAAAAAAGAACTGGCAAGGGAATATTTTATGATGAAGCTGTGCCTTCCGTCTTCTACCCCTGTGTTAAACCCTGGGGAGTTGGCTGGACCCCAGAGAGCATCCCTAATTGGAGGAAGAAGTCACGAGGGCCTTCTCTCTTAGTAAAAGGCTTCATACAGTTGGATTTAGTAGGGCATACAGACTTGATTAAGGTAGAGGCCTTCCAGCAGAATTCACTCTTGGGGTTTTTTAGGAAAGTTCAGATTTGTTCTTACTGTAGAGCATACAACTTTTTTTTTTTTTAGTTGAAAACTCACCTTTTTACTTAAAGGAAGCACTTTACAGCTTCTCTTTGGCATATCATAATTGCTAACATCACTACTTTTGTGCTGTGGGGCCATTATTAAGTAAAATAAGGATTACTTGCACACAAGCACTGTAATACCTCCACAGTTGAGCTTATAACCAAGATGGCTGCCAGGTAACCAACAGGAGGGTAGTGTATAGAGTGTGAGTACTCTGGACAGAGGGGTCATTCATGTGCTAGGAAGGAAGGAGAAGGATGGCATGAGATTCCATCACATTACTCAGAACAACATCCAGTTTAAAATGTGTGAATTATTTATTTCTGGAATTTTCCCTTTAATATTTTCAGATCTTCGTTGACGATGGGTAATTAAAACCGTGAAAAGTGAAACCATAGATAAGGGGGGCTACAATGTTAGGAGGTGTAAACACTGGGCTACCATTGCACTCTGAGTCATTATGTCTGGATGGCTCTACAACCAGAAGCACTTGTCTGAGACAGTTTAGCATTTAATCTGCTGGGTGTGGTGGTGCAGTCCTATAATCCTAGTATTTGGGAGGCTGAGACAGGAGGATCACAAGTTCAAGACCAGCCTCAGCAATTTAGTGAGACTCTCAGCAACCTAGTGAGACCCTGTTTCAAAACAAAACAGAACATAGGGCTAGGGGTGTAGCTCAGAGGTAGGATGCCCCTGGGTTCAATCCCCAGTACCAGGAAACAAGAACAAAAAAAGGACTAGGGGTGTAGCTCAGAGGTAGATGGCCCCTGGCTTCAATTTCCAGTACCAAAAAAAAAAAAAAAGATCTTGTTGAAAACATCTAAGTTGAAAATTTATTTAATTCCTCAATAAACTCATCATAACATTGAAAGCTTAAACTAAATTTATGTCAGGGACCATCTGTGTGTGTATTTATATAGATACACACACATAATATATAATGTACAACATGACATTTTGCTATATGTATACATTGCAGAATGGCCAAATCAAACTATTTAATTTATACACTGTCTCACATACTGAAGCAGTTTTACTTCATGGAAACAATATTTTCACGAAGTAAAACTGACACCTGCCCACCATATTTTCAAATTTCACAAAAACCCAAGGACAATTGCACCCATTAGTAAGTTTCGCCGCGTCTCTGGTTTGCAGGTCGCGGATCTGAGCATGGGGGACCTGCTTCTGCACACCACTGTCATCTGGCTGAACCCTCCAGCCTCTCTGGGAAAGTGGAAGAAGGAGCCAGAATTGGCAGCCTTCGGTAAGTAGCAGAAGGGGGTTTTGAGTAAGGGCTTATTTTCCAAAGTAAGAATATTTCTTTTCCAAATCAAGACGTATTAAAGTAAAGCTAGTGACAGTTTTCTGAGTTGGTCTTTCTGCTCTGGCCACCAGCTTCTCACAAATACTAAATTAAACTTTCCAGTTAAATAAGTACAATGTGGTGGCCACCCAGCTGCATGGGTGGGGGATCATGGCTGCGCCCAGTCTGTCCCAGGTCTAAATACACAGCCAGGAAAAGAAATCAGGAGGAGACGGTGTCCGTTTCTAAGACCCCAGTCCTGGGTTTTGTTTTTGGGTTTTTCTTGGGGGGATACGGGGGATTGAACCCAGGGGCATTCTACCTCCGAGCTACACCCCCAGCCCTATTTTTTATTCTTTATTTTACAACAGGGTCTCACTAAGTTGCGGAGGGCCTCATTAAGTAGATGAGGCTGGCCGCGAACCCAGATCCTGCGGTCTTAGCCTCCCAAATACTGGGATTACAAGCGTGCACCACCGCGCCTGGCTCATCTGGGTTTTTTATTCTCTCCCCAACTGTGCTGCTATGTATAACGCCAGGATGTCGGAGGTCGGTTCTCAGCTGTACTGCTGTGGCAGCTCTGGGTGCTTGATGACTTGTGAGGTGCATCCCAGTCCTGTTGTCACTAGTACTAGTCAGAGTAGACATGTGGGGTTTCTTTTTAATGAGCGAGTTCAGATGGATGCAATTGGTGCAGTTAGAGATCTCATGTGATTATATTGTATTAATCTGCTTTTTAAGAGAGAACGACTATGGGTTAGCATACTGGGAACTGTGCATAGTTCAAGAAATACAGCTTGTGATTTGCAGTGTAGATATGAATGTGGCATACTGCAGTGTCGTTCCTGAAAGGAAAGCAATCAGAAGTCCCTGCTTTTTTGTTTGTTTGTTGTTGTTGTTGTTTTTTGGTACTGAGGATTGAACCCAGGGACATTCCACCTCCAGTGCTTTTTAATTTTTAGAAGCCGAGTGTGGTGGTGCATGCTTGTAATCCCAGTACTTGGGAGGCTGAGACAGGAGGATCACAGGTTCCCAGCCAGCCTCAGCTACTTAGTGAGGCCCTCCGCAACTTAGTGAGACCCTGTTTCAAAATAAAGAATAAAAAGTAGGGCTGGGGGTGTAGCTTGGAGGAGAATGCCTCTGGGTTCCATCCCCAGTACCGTAAATAAATAAATAAATAAATAAATAAATAAATATTTTTTCTTTGTTTTGAAATAGGGTCTTACTATGTTGCTAAGGCTGGCCTTGAACCTGCTATCCTCCTGTCTCAGCCTCCCAAGTACTGGGATTTCAGGCGTGTACCACCATGCCCTGCCATGCCTTGGTTTTATGTTCCATTTTTTCCTAGCTTCCCCCTAGAAGATGCAGGGATAGGAAATCTAGCATTTACCATTCTCTTACCGTACATTATTTTTCTGGACTTGCCGGGGAAGGGATGTTGCTTACTTTTTTTTTTTTTTTTTTTTTTTTTACAGTACCAGGGATTGAACCCACAGCACTCTATTCTATTCATTTTGAGACAGGGTCTCAGTAAGTTGCCCAGGCTGGTCTTAAACTTGCGATCCTACTGCCTCTGCCTCTGAGTAGCTGGGATGACAGGTGTGTGCCACCACACACAGCTTGCTTACTGCTTTTTTAACTGGACATTTTTTTCCCTCCATAATGTGAACAAACTATTCCCAGACAGAATATCCTAGTGATATTAAAATCAGAGTGCTTAATACAAAGATTTATTGGATTACCTAGTTAGATCGATTCATTGGGAAATTAGTGATATTTCTGAAATTTCCCAGGAGCCTTGTAGCTGTTGGTGACATTTCATTAAGAACAACAAAAGAAGGCCATGTGTGGTGGCGCACGCTTGTAATCCCAGTACTTGAGAGGCTGAGACAGGAGGATTGCAGGTTCGAGGACAGCCTCAGCATGTAGTGAGACTTTCATCAACCTAGCGAGAACCTGTTTCAAAATAAAAATAAAAAATACGGCTGGGGGTATAGCTTGGAGGTAGAATTCCCCTGAGCTCAATCCCCAGTACCACACACACACACACACCCACACACACACACACAGAACAAAAGAGCATATAAGTGTGCTGAGAAAATGTGTGACTAAATGAAGCATGCAAAGGAGGATTGGGGTAGTTTAGCAAGTAACAATTTGGTCGTTTTTAATGGGGAGTGGATATTTTTGGAGGGCAATAATATTTGTTTTTTTCCAAATTTTGCCATTTGTATTTTTCTCATATTGTGATTTCTTCTTGGAGTGAGCTAGGATCTCTCTCTCTGACGCTTCTTAGTGTGTCATTTATGGGACACCGGATACTGTCACCCCCACCATCCACTTGTTTTTAATATTGGGCTAGGCTAGCAGTTCCAGAATTTAACATGTGAATGTTTTATGACTCTTCCCCTGTATTTTGCAGATTTTATACAATTAGAAACACAATTTGGAATAAGAACATAATTTGAGTGGGAGAAAGTAGGGGTCAGCAAATGTCTTTCTGTTTGGTGGCACAGAGTAAATATTAGGCTTCAGGGCCAGTATTCCTTATTCACATCTTGAATGAGAGGCTGGCTGTGTTTGTGGCCTGTACTACACAGGTGACAGGTGACAGGCAGGCAGGCAGGCAGGCATGCAGGTACGCAGGCAGGCACGCATGCAGGCATGCAGGTACGCAGGCAGATATGCATGCAGGCATGCATGCACACAGGTATGCAGGCACGCACACAGGCACACAGGCTGGGGTTTGGCCCGGGGCCCTACTTTACCGACCCGTGGTGTAAATGGTTCAGGCAAGCGCCAGTTGTGAGGTATGGGACTTGAAGGGCCACTTGCTTGGAAGGCTCAGCTAGGACTCTGGGTCCCCTGCCCCCTGCTCCCTACCCCCTGGTTTGTTTATGGGAGCAGGTGTTGGTAGCTGACTCCAAGGTAAGTGAGCCACTGACCTGGTTGGGAGTGGCCGCTGCATCCTGAGCCCCGTGCACCCTGCTGACGGACTCGGAGCCATAGAGATGAAAACTGTGCCCGGCTGTGTGATAAGAGACAAGCTTATCATTATTCACACGCTTCTCCAGAATGATCAAGAAGAAAACAAGGAAAGATTAAAATTGGGATTATGAATAAGGCAGACACTGGTCATCAAAGGAGCTTATTTCTGGATAAATCATAAATAATGTCACTAAAGGTGTCAACTGTGGCAGCTTCAGTGTAACTTCAAGTAGCAAGGCAGAACTGATGGCGCCTTAGAAAAGCATTTTGAAGTAGGGAAGAGTTGCTGAGAGGGGAGGAGGTGAGTTATCATCGGCCGGGCAGCTTTCAAGTTGAAGTGTGGCTATCTTTTTATTTGGAGTTAAGCCTCTAATCTCAGGAAATAGGGCAGCTTTCTTCTGAAACTGACATTAACTTTCTGCCACCCCAGCACCTGATGTTTTACTCACAGGATGGCTGATGTGTACTGAATGCTAATGATCATCACCTTAAAAAATAAATAAAAACAAGCTGGGTATGGCGCATGCCTATAATCCTAGTACTTGGTTGCTGAGACAGGAGGAGTGCAGGTCCGAGGCCAGCCTCAGCAACTTAGTGAGACCCTGTTTCCAAATAGAAAATAAAATAGGGCCGGAGTATAGTTTAGAGGTAGAATACCCCTGGGTCCAATCTCCAGTACCAAAACAAAATAATAATAATAAAAATAAAAATAAAAGCAGAGCACACCTGTGATCCCAGCTACTCAGGAGACTAAGGCAGGAGAATTGCAAATTCAAGGCCAGCCTGGGCAATGTAGCAAGACCCTGTCTCAAAATGAAATTCGAAAAAAAAAAAAGGCTGGGGATGTAGCTTAGTGGTAGAGTACTCGTCTAGCATGTGTGAGGCCCTGGGTTCAATCCCCATTGCTACCCACAAGCCCCCCTCCCCGAAACAACAGCAACAAAAAGAAAAACAGATTGTGTGTACTTCTGAAGCATTCACATTATAAGGCACAGAGAAGGTGCTGTAGGCTGACAAGGGTAGCCATGGAGTCCAGGGGGGGGGGGGAGGCGTTCATAGCTCAGGTCTTTATTGCCAGGCCGAGGGTCACTTTTTCACCCTTTTGCTATGATCTGTGATGGTTAAAGCAAAGGAAACTGAGGCAGGTCCGTTAGCCTTCATAAAGCTAGTAACACCATTGAACTGAGCTCCCCGTGACGTCACGGGCTCCTGGGGTGGAGCTCAGTCACTTTTAGAGAGACCCAGCTATCCTGGCCACTGGTTTCTGAAGGCTTTGCGGTGGGAACCAAAGGCCTCCTCAGATTGCCGGTGCTCAGCTGCTGCACAGAGCTGGTGTGACCTCCTCCGGTTAGTGCAAACTTCTGCAAGGAAACCTCCCTGCTGTCCTCTGGTGCCGGGCTCTGTACCAGCAGGGCACGGGACAATGCAATGAAATAAATGCTCTTGGGACTTTATTATTTCTGGTCTTGAAGAGGTGAGAGGGGAGAAGGCAAGAGAGCCAAACTCTTCGAACAAAGCTCAGCTCTTCCTTTTATTACAGGTTTACAGAATGAAGGCTGGGTCTTCAAATTATAAATTGTCTCTGGCTAAGGAGTAGAGCATTGGGTTAGGGATGCTGTAGAAGATAAGTTGTTATCTGGCAGTTTTTGCAAGAGCAGCAGAGGTTGCTGTCTCCAGCGACCTCCTGAGGCGGACTTTTACCTTAAGCAAAGCAAGCAACAGGTGTAGTAAAACAGGAGGAGATGGCTTAGATAGCGGAGGGGCATTGATGTCACTGTCTTCAGTTCCCTCAAGAAAGGCAGTCTTCTGCCAAAGCAAGCAAAAAGTTATAAATCCTTAAGCCAATATTCCTTAGACTTTGAACAGTTTCCCACACTCTGGGAATCTAGAGGGGTGAACTTTAGACTGTGGCTGGCGTCGGGTTCTTTACATATCAAGCCTTATTTCCCTGTAGTGGGGGTGAGAACAGTGTTGCACATGGGAAGACTGGTCAGTCCAAAGTTGGATGGACTATGAGCCAGATCCTTGGTGATGGTCTCCATAAACCTGGGAGCCTGGTGCCCATCCGAGAAGCCTCTGATGTTCATCCCCTTTCGATTCTGTGCCCAGTGCCCCAGGCTGTGTCTCCTGACACAGCTCCGTGACTAGAACATTCCTCAGGGTCAGAGAATGAAGGGGTAGATAGACTATCTTGGAATGTTGGGGCAGCTGTACCAAAATACCATAAGCTGAGTGGCTTACAAACAGTTTAACTATTTCTCACAGTCATGGAGGTTGGAAAGTTCGAGATCCTACTTTCTCAGAGCTGTGTCTTCACGTGGCAGAAAAGTCCAAGCCTCTTTCCCAGGCTACTTGTCTAATGAGGGCGCTGGTCCCTCTCATGAGGACAGAACCCTCAGACCTACTGCCTCCCACAGGCCCCTCCCTAAACACCATCACTTTGGTGATTACTTTTGACATGAGTTTTGGGGTAGGACAGACATTTCTTTTTTGTTGTTGTTGTTGTTGCGGTACTGGGGATTGAACCCAGGGGGCATTCTACCTCCGGGCTACACCCCCAGCCCTATTTTTTTTCTTTATTTTGAAACAGGGTCTCACTAAGTTGGGGAGGGCCTCACTAAGGAACTGAGGCTAGCCGTGAACCTGGACCCTCTGGTCTCAGCCTCCCAAGTACTGGGATTACAAGCGTGCGCTACCACACCTGGCTTTGCAGGCATTTAGACCCTAGCAGAGACCCTGATGCAGAGAAATAGGGCCGGACTAGGCTCACCCTTCCATTCCTCTGGGCACCAACTCTACTTGCCTGTCTTGGAGGAGTCGGAATCGCTCATGTTAAACATGCCTGGCATTACTTAAGGAATTCTCTGGAAAGTTATGCATAGCTCTGTTCTATCTCCCCACCCTCTGAAAGAATAGAAGAACAGAACTATATATTCACTGTTCCAAAGGAAATCACTCTGATTCAGTCTGTTTGGAAGAAGTGGGATTGCATTCTACTTCATCAACTAATTTTTATTTCTTTAGGTCAAAGATATGAATGATATTTCCTGAATTATGAAGTGTGTGTGTGCGTGTGTATGTGTGTGAGAGAGAAAGAGAGAGAGAAATAGATACTGGCTGAATTTGCATATATGCAAATTACCTTAAGCAAATAATAGAGACATTTGTATTAGTCCTCCAGCTACTAACTTAGTACATTTTTATTGAATATGTATGAGCTTAAGTTTTAACCTTGGGATAATATAGTTAAAATATTATATTTTACCCAAAGTTTTAGGAGAGAGTATTATCTCCATTTATCTAGGCTTTTTCTGTTTATTTTGGACCTGGACATTTTTGTGTGAACAGGCTTTTGATTTTCACGAATGTGGTAAGTGAATGGAAGGTGGGTAGAGTCAGTTACCTGAGATCTCTCTGTCCTTTTCATATCTGGAGAGTTCCTCCGCCATGTTATCAGAGTTAAAGGGGAAACTGTGTATTTCACGCCATAACTGCCTTTGTATTATGGGTTTTTTTCCAGTCTTCAAAACTGCCGTAGTCCTTGTGTACAAAGATGGTTCCAAACAGAAGAAGAAACTCGTAAGTCTTTTTTATGTCACCCCACATACAACTTTCTATCTATCTGCTTCTTAATCGTATCTGCATAATTCTATCCCTTTGTGTGCAAGAGTCTTTTAATGAGTTCTTTTCTTTTGTAAGTGTCCCGGGACTCTGGAGGCGGTCACCCGCCCATCCTGCCTTCTTTCAGGCAGGCTCATGTTATGAGCAGGAGGGTAAATAGCTATTGCCCGCCCCCATGGCCCAGAACCATCCTCGCACTATGTTTCCCTTTCTCTGTTGGCCACGTTCTTCTTTTAAGATCCCTTTTCTCCTCTCCTCTGTGTCTCTCTTCCCTGTATCTGGTTAGCAAACTTATTTGCAAACCCTCCACATATTGATCATGCAGCCTCACTTCCGGCCCGAACAAGATATCCCATGGGAATACAGTTCGTTTGGGCTTGCGTTGGAGTTACCGAGTGAGAATGCGGGGACCTGATCCAGGGTAGATTAACCTGTGCTCACACCGTTGGCTCCTTCTTGCGTGCAGGTGGGATCTCACAGGCTTTCGATTTACGAAGAGTGGGACCCCTTCCGGTTTCGCCACATGATCCCCACTGAGGCCCTGCAGGTCCGCGCTCTGGCGAGTGCAGGTAACATTGACTTGTGCTGGGCTCACATGCCGTGTGTATGTATGTATGTGTGTGTGTGTGTGTGTGTGTGTGTGTTATTTGTATCCACACTCTTGGTCTAACCACCCTGCCATCTTTTTTCTTCTATGCTCAACTCTGTTCCCTCCGTCTCTCATATCGCCTCATATTTACTCAGCCACTTATTAAATATAAAATGAATGAATGAATGAATGAATGAACGAACGAATGAACCAAGTAGATGAATGGACTGAAGGGATGGATGTGGAATGTCTCCAAAATTGCTCCCAGGAATTCTGGTCTTTCTATTGTATATACTAGCGATGTTATCGTGATTAACATCTCAGTTGCCCTGAGCCTTGTACTTCTAGAAAGAGTTCTCGAAACCGTGAGCAAAATCCATGCAAATTCTTCACTTGCCCCTTAACCAAGAGACCTCAAAAGACCACAGGAAGCATGAAAAAGCCATTGAACACACCATTCTTTGGCTGAAGTAGCACACATCTTTATGTTTACCATTAGTGTGAAGGCCAGCTCTTTTTTGTGATCCAAAGATGGGTGAAGTGACTTGTGGGATAGCAACCAACATACTTGATCATCTAGTTAGATGATGCTTTAAGCCCATGAGAAGAGAATTAAAGTTCAGCAGAGTATTGATCAAGAAAAACAATATTGTTGTGGCGTGGAGACCAAATGCACAAGCCATATAGGTCAAATATATATGGGATAATTATCTGTCTCTGGGTTTCTCTCTCAACTTCCGGCACAGTGATTTCCCATGATGCCTTTTTACTTAGGATTTTATTTGCAAAATTGATTCTCAGGAAATGTGTGTGAACCTACAGAATGTGGGTCTACAGTGGCATTTTGAGGTTCAGCTACTTAAATACCAGTATTGTCCATGTTAGTGCATGCATTATCTAGTTCTTATGTTTCCTTGCACTGAGTTTATAAACAGGAAAGCTTTATTCCTACAGCAAGCAGCAGGCTTCTTAGCCAGGAATTTTGTCTTCCTTAAGGGCTCACCATGCAGAGACTTTACATTTTGAAAACAAAGCCATCTTTGTGATTTGACCTTTCATTCGCACCCTCTGTTTTTCATTCAAATCAAGTTTAAAACCATCAATATACAAGTATATTTTAATTGTTATAAAAACTAGTCGTGGTATCCCTAATATGTACTACATTCCAGTGGATTTGAGAATCAGAACATGGGACTTCTGGATTTTTTCTTAGTTTGACAAAGTTTGTAAAACTTTCTGCAGATGGATTCTGGTTGGGGGAAATAATGCAGCCCCAATGAGGGCTTGTGAGCAGGGTTCTGACTCACTGGGTGAGAAGGAGACCCCACAGTGGGCAGCCTTAATGTCCACAGTAAATTATTCCTTTCATGACTTACAATAATATAATAATATAGCATTGCCAAGCTTAGAAATTACACTTGGCCGTGTGTATCCACAGGTTCCACGTCCATGAATTCAACCAACTGCGGAGAGAAAATATTTGGGGGAAAAAATTGCATCTGTACTGAACAGATACAGACTTATTTTTCTTGTCACTTTCCTAAACAATACCGTAGAATAACTATTTACATAGCATTTACATAGTCTTAGGAATTGTAAGTAATCTAGAGATGACTTGAAGTGTATGGGAGGATATGCATAGGTTATGTGTGAATACGTGGCCATTTCATATAAGAGGCTTGAGCACTCTCAGATTTTGACATCCATGGGGTCCTAGAATCACTGGCCCTTGGGTACCGAGGGTGGCTATTTCAAAGTAGCTGTTCCTCACCTTCATGGCATGCCAGATTTTGCTTCACTAAGAGTGAGCACTGGGGGAAGGCCAGGGGACGCAGCTCCAGTAGGTCTCCAGGGCAGTGTACCAGAACATTAGGCCTGGTCAGCTAGGGGGAAGGGCCCTCCGAAGGACAGCAGGGGCCTGCCTCCTTGTGTCATTGTCCTGATGAAAATATGCATTGGCATTTTAGATGCTATTTGGTCAACTATTGCCAAAAATCACTTAATTGAAGCAGATTAGTCAAAAAAGGCTGCACAGCTGAAAGGGGGAATTCCTCACTCAATAGGATTGATCGAAGGGCCTTTTAGTCGGTCTAGAAGGAGATTTTTGCAACTGGAGATTTTCCAAGTGTTTTCTTCCGATCACACTGGGGCTCTCAGTTCTTTGTCTCCTTAGCTCACAGGGCAGGAGTGAAGTACCTTTGGTCTTGCCCTGTTCTGCACTACTTCACTCATACGCCAAAGCATGAAGAATATTTTTGTAAAAAAAATGTAAATAGATCCACTTGAAGTCTACCCGAATTCATCCTTGTTTTAACTTTTCTCTAGATGCAGAGGCAAATGCTGTGTGTGAAATTGTCCACGTGAAGTCGGAATCTGAAGGGAGGCCGGAGAGGGTGTTCCACCTGTGCTGCAGGTGAGGCTGGCCTCGGGAAGTGGAGGCCACACAGCCAGGCGACTGTCCTCCAGCCTCCCCTGTTCTCAGACCAGCCGGTGCCCCCACCCCCAGACTCATGTGCTTTTGAGAAGTTAACCCTTATCACGGAACAGCAGTTGGATAAATTAAACTAATCTTAGTAGAATATCGCCAGTAACCTGGTTAATTTAATACCTCTCAAAGGAAATAGGAATTTCCAAATATATTCAACATTCCAAGGAGAGCTTTCTTCCCATATTTACCTTCTGTGGAACGGAACAACAGGGTGGTCATACAGTGCTGTGCTTCGGTGTTTGTGCGCATTGTCTGCACGGTAGCATCTCTGAGATGTAGCACAGGGGCAGTCTGCTGGGAGGAGGTGGTGTGTGAGGTGTTACCAGGATTTCTGATCGTTTTGAGAGTTTCAACAAGGGAGGTTGGCCTCTGGTGATCACCGACAGAACCGGAGTGGATGCTGAACTTACAATGTGGACTTCTAATTTTTTCTTCTTGTTTTTCTCCTCCTCCTCCTCCTCCTCTTCCTCCTCCTCTCACTTTTTGTTCCCCCTCCTCCTCCTCCTCCTCCTCCTTCTTTTTTGGTACTGGGGATTGAACCCAGGAGCATTCTACCTCCAAGTTAGATCCCCAGCCCTTTATATTTTTTATTTTGGAACAGGGTCTCACTAGGTTGCTGAAGGTCTCACTAGGATGCTAAGGCTGGCTTCAAACCTGCGATTCTCCTGCCTCAGCCTCCCAAGAACTGGGACTACAGGCACCATGCCCAGCTTCTTCTCGTTTTTCTTCTTACTCCCTCGCTCCTTCTCTGTCTTCCTTCCTCCTCTACCACCTCCATGAGAACTTGAGGTCTTCTCCCATATGCAGTCAATTCCCTTCTGTTTTATTTTTTCCCCTAAAAATATCAAGATGGGTGGTCCCAACAGACAGCATTCTGTTTGGCTTTAAATATGGTCCATGGTTAATCATGCTTTCATTTAATTACTGGCACCCAATAATTTACTCAATCATTATCCAGTACTCCAACCAGGGAGTAGTAGTGTGCAATGAACTGCTCACACACAAAAAAGAGAGTCTATATTATTGTGATTCTTAATGATGTTATATAATCCTATTGCTAGATAAGAAGAAGGTAACGTTTACCCAACGTGAAGTAATGCCAAGTACCTTGCATTTATTATTTTACCTCGTCAGGCCCAGGGGAGGGAGCCAAGGCTCATAGAGGGCACTTTGCCTAACACTTTCTAGAAAACGCACACCGAGTGCAAACTGGAGTGGATTTAACTTCAAAACCCGTGTTTTGTGTTGCTCCATCACCTCTCTCTGTTGGGTAGCAGGGGTCAGCAAAGGGCAGAACCCGGAAGCTGTCAGAAGTAGGAGTTTTTAAAATATTCTTCAGTTTAAGCACTGTCTTTGCCGCCCATTTAGGCTGATCCACTTGAGATTTTGTTGGTAAAGTGTGTGGGGTTCACCAAGCCTGTCTCTAGATACCATATTTGTTGCCATAAGGAATACTAGGCGAAACTGACCTGGGTAAATTAAAACATTGCAACCTTATCAAGATAAATAACTTCCCCATTTCACCATTAGAATTAGGACTTGGGAAGATTTTACAGTTCGTGTGTGTTGGGGGTAGGTACTGGGGATTGAACCTAGGGACTACACCCCAAGCCCTGTTTTAGTTTTTTATTGTATTTATTTATTTATTTATTTATTTATGTGGTACTGGGGATGGAATCCCAGGGGTCTTCTGCCTCTAAGCTACACCCTCAGACCTACTTTTTATTTTTTATTTGTAAACAGGGTCTCACTAAGTTGCTGAGGTTGGCTTCAAACCTGTGATCCTCCTGTCTCAGCTTCCCAAGTACTGGGATTACAAGCGTGCACCACCGCTCCCGGCTTCTGTTTTATTTTTTATTGTGAAATAGGGTCTCACTAAGTTGCTGAGGGCGTTGCTAAATTGTTGAGGCTGGCCTCAAACCTGCGATCCTCCTGTGTCAGCCTCCCAAGTATTGGGATTACGGGCATGCACCACTACACCCGGCTGAGATTTTGCAGTTCTTAACAATGTAGCCTTCATACTTAACATGTTGAAATAACTGGTGAGAGGAGTTTTCATTTAATAGGAGAGAGACCAAGGTCAGAGGAAAGTAAGCACTTTGGGATATCCGTCTTTGGGTGCTCTGCGGAGTGGCAAGAATCTTATGGTTCGTTTTTCCTTGAAACTTTTTTTTTTTTTTTTTTGCGGTACCGGGGATTGAACCCAGGGGCATTCTACCTCCGAGGTACACCCTGGACCTATTTTTTATACTTTATTTTGAAACCGGGTCTCACAAAGTTGTGGAGGGCCTCACTAAGTAGCTGAGGCTGGCCGCGAACCCGGATCCTCCGATCTCAGCCTCCCAAGTACTGGGATTACAAGCGTGCGCCACCACGCCCGGCTCCTTGAAACATTTTAGAACATAAGACTGTGCCTTAAATGCCAAGGGCAGAATTTGACCACTTCCTGGTACAAAATCCCTCCGTCCATCAATCTATTCGGTAATGGGATCCTCTGCCCCAAATAGGCTGCAGAAGATGGACACACAGCATACCGGGACCGGAGTTTGCAGCTCTGGGCTGGCAGTTCAGCCTAGAAATTGGAGCCCTGGCCTTGGTCGTTAACCTCGGGTCCTCGGGGATATTTGTTTGGCCACACCTGATAACATTAGATGTTCCCAGTGTGTTAAATACGGTTTCCCTAACACCTGTAAATCTTCTTTTTGCAGCTCCCCTGAGAGCCGGAAGGATTTTCTGAAGGCTGTGCATTCGATCCTGCGAGATAAGCACAGAAGGCAGCTCCTCAAAACCGAAAGCCTGCCCTCATCCCAGCAGTATGTCCCTTTTGGAGGAAAAAGATTATGTGCGCTGAAAGGTGCCAGGCCAGCCATGAGCAGGGCAGGTACTGTGGGGATTCAGACCTACAAGATCCCTGTCACCCCCACTCCGCTGTAGAACTCCGAGGAGCTTGACCTCCTTGTTTTGCAAGAGTTAGGTGTGGCCTTGGGGACTCGAGTAGGGGGATACCTTTCTTTTCCCGGTTTGAGGCCTTTGCCTCCTTCCTAGCAGCTCCCCGGGGACCGCCCTGTGTTCCCTCCTCTCGCCTTCCCTCTTAGCTTCCCTGTGCTCCCCTTCTCTTGGCTGGTGAGCTCCTCTCTCATTTGCCAAGCCAGCAAGCGAGCGCATTCCTCTTCTGGAGGGGCTGGGCTATCTTCGCCTGCTTGTGGAATGAGAGTCTCTGCTTTGCATGACAGCCAGCTTTGTTTAGCAAAAGGCAGTGTGTCCTGTCTCAGGAAGGTCAGAGCCCACCCTTCTGAGAAACGCCGTGGCTTCTCAGAATCTGGCAGCAGAGCCATGCCTGTTCTCAGTAAGGAGGCCCGGTTGGTAGACCAGCTGGCGCATCAGATTTTGACCCTCGCCTTATGCCTGCAGCTTTATTTTTACTTGCAGTGTTAATTTGGGCAAGCCTTGAGCTGCTACTGGAAGAGGAATCTAGAGTTTAAATAGTTCCAGAGTAAATATTCATGCAAGACTAAGCCCATCAGGCTGGAGCCGTGAGTGAGGAAGGAAGATCAACGCCACCCCCTGAAAATAGCAGCTTATTCTCTAGGAACAGATCTAGGAAGAAAGATATTTTTCTAGCACCTAGACGTACTTAATGACAGCAAGATCTTAATATTTTAATCACTCCTTTCCTAAGAGGCAGCCCAGAATTTTGCAGGGAGGAGTCCAACAAAAGAGGCTTTCTTTGTGTTTACCAAAAAGGCTTGTAACCTTTGTCCCAGTTACCTTTCCACCGATTCTCAATGGTGTTGAGGAAGCATGGATAGAACTGTGCATGGTGGAAGATTTTTCCAGAGATATAACCTACCTAGCTTGATGTGGGCTCTTCCATTCTCGAAGCACCTCAAGTTTAACTAATGTTGGGGGTATCTTAACTCTGTTTTCCAAGTGAGCCAAGAAAGCCTACTGCAGTGAACACCCAGTGTTCCACAGTTTCTCTTGGGGTCCCCCTGTAAGGACAGTCCATGGATCCTTTGTAGCTCCCTGGAGAGAGTTTTCTCTTGAAATTGTTTCACCTGCTCCTCTTGTTCCTAGGGAATGTTTCATTGGGAAAATGTATTCCAGCCTCAGGGAACCTGCCTGTCAATGGGCAGATTTTAGTTGTTAATCAATGAATGTAAATTCAGAGCTGCAGTTGGTTAGAAACCAGTCACCTTTCCTGTGTGGGATATGCAGAAGTGTTCCCGTGGAGATCTTTTTGGAAGGAAAATAAAACCAACCCACAGCCTAGACCATCCTCATGAACACCAGGGAAAAGCCTTGATATCATAGCCTGCTGGACTTGGCTGATTGAAAGATTTTTCTACCTGATGACTCATTTGGGGCTGGTGAAAAGCTTATCACTATTCTTTTGAGACAGCTCCACTATCATCCAATTTTCATTTTTGATGATTTTTTAAAAAATGGTTTTTGAGTGGATCAGTTCAACATTAGCTTAGCAATGAACACTGGAAATACTCAAAGACTGTCTCCCTAAAATACTGGGGTGAACCCACTCATGTTAGCTGGGTTATTAGCTATCCTTTTAATAAAGGAGAGATGGTTTTGCTTTATTCTGCATTGTCACGAATACCTGGATCCTGCTTGCGTAGGATAATAAGGATAAATATCTTTCCTCCATACTTAGTTTAAAAGTACTGCACTTCTGCCAATAACCTAATTGAAATACTTTTTTTTATCTACCATTTTCTTATGAAAAATTTCAGACTTTACAGAGCAGTTGAAAGAATTCATAACTACCATCTCTAGGCTATAATCAATAATTTTCAACATTTCATGCTCACCTAACTATTCATCTGCCATCCATCAACTCTTCTTATTTTTGACACATTTCAAAGATACAGACTAAATTCTTTAGCATGCAGACCATAAGTATTTCCAGTAGCCCAATTTTGAATGGGGGCAGTTCTAATGTAGATCAGAGAGAGCTGGACTCTGCTCTAATGGGGTTTAAATAAAACTGCACAGAAATTCATGATTTTTCCCAATGGAGTTGAAGTAGATTTTGTCCTTCCCCTTCCTCGTACCAGGAAATGGTTTTTATTCCCCTCTTTGAACAAGAGTGGTGTCCATGTGTTCCATGTTTTGCGAGGATGGAGCACTTGAATGGCAGTAGAAACGCAGGCGGGGCTCTCGGGCAGAGGATGGCTGGGGGGGAGCCCCCTGAGGCCCCGGTTGAGCTCTCTGACCTTGAGCTGCTACATGGAGCCTGCCTTTGGCGGGCATGGAGAGCAGGCATCTTAGCGTCAGCAGCATTGAAGCTCTCTCTCTCACAGCTTTCAAGACTTGGGTTTCAGGGAAGCGGCTCCTCTCGGTTCAGGCCCTTCCCCTCCACTGGAAAGCCTGCGTTGCATTTCACGTTTCTGTGTCTAATGCAACGACCACTTCACTCTCCAGGGAGAAGTGGCAGCGTTTCCACATGAGCCCTCGTGTGTGTGTGTGTGTGTGTGTGTGTGTGTGTGTGTGTTGGGAGTGTTTTCTTGCCTGCTTGATCAGGTGGTGACTTCTGTTTTGAGTTAACTCTGGCTTCCTAGTGCGCCATAGAATAAATCCAGAGATGTATCTCTTTCTGCCTGCTAGTTACTTTATCCAGCACTTTGTTGATCGACTGCTTGAGTGTTACCCATTACTTATTTTTCACTCCACTCAGGCACTGCTATTTTACTTGCCTTATAGAAGAATGATTCACAGAATGTGGTTAGGAGGGACCAGGGCTCATAATCGCTTAGCCTCCCAGTTCACGTGGGACTTTGTCGGAAAGGGGACAGGAAAGTAGTGGATGGTTTTGTCTCTGAGAGCTGCTCTTTTCTGTGTTCTCTCTAAGAGGGATGCAGTGCCCTTAGTGTAACTGCACATACTCAAGAAATATTATATTCATGCCGGGCGTGGTGGCGCACGTCTGTAATCCCAGTACTTGGGAGGCTGAGAGGGGGAGTGTGGGTTCTAGGCCAGCCTCACAACTTAGCGAGACCCTGTTTCAAAATTTAAAAATTATTTAAAAAGGGCTAGGGGGGATGTAGCTCAGAGGTAGAATGCTCCTGGGTTCAACCCCCAATACCAAAAAAAAGAGAGAAAGAAGCTGGGCGTGGTGGCGCACACTTGTAATCCCAGTACTTGGGAGGCTGAGACTGGAGGATCTGGGTTCGCGGCCAGCCTCAGCTACTTAGTGAGGCCCCTCTGCAACTTAGTGAGACCCCGTTTCAAATTAAAGAATAAAAAATAGGGCTGGGGGTGTAGCTGGGAGGTAGAATGCCCCTGGGTTCAATCCCCGGTACCACAAAAGAAAAGAAAAAGAAAGAAAGAAAATTAAAAAAAGAAATATTATGTGTAAGTGTTCCAAAGGCAACATAACTTAGACCAGTGTTTCTGTCTCCTTCATACATCATGGTGGTATCTACAAAGACAGCCAAACCATAGAAGTATCTCCTGCCCTTACTGAGGAATTCCTATTCTAGTTAAATGACCTGAATCAGGCCTGCAGAAATTCCTAGCTCTGTACCATGAGACATGACCAGGTTGGGGACACTCACTAATCCCAGATCGGTGGTCTACTCCAGAGCCATGTGGTCTATTACCTGTCTCCCAGTTGCACAGGTTGGAGTAAGTAGATGATTTCAAAGGGAGTCGGGTCCCCTTTCGCCATAACCTACAGCCTCTCCCGTGCCCCCAGCTCCCCTTTGCTCTTGGGTCGGTTGCTGTCACATCCTCCTAAGTCCAGACATCTGGGCAGGATGGTTTGGTAAAATCTAGACGTAGCCCCCAGAGACCTCAAGGCACTCAGTGCTTACCATGTACTCGTTATATTCCTTTTCTTCGTGTTTTGGATTTTCCTCTCACGCTAAAGTCTGTGGGGGTTTATTTGTTATATTTTTGTGTGTGTGTGCAGTGTCCGCCCCAAGCAAGTCCCTTGGGAGGAGGAGGCGGCGGCTGGCCCGAAACAGGTTTACCATTGATTCCGATGCCGTGTGCGCCAGCAGCCCGGAGAAAGAGTCCCAGCAGCCCCCCGGTGGCGGGGACACTGACCGGTGGGTAGAGGAACAGTTTGATCTTGCTCAGTACGAGGAGCAAGATGACATCAAGGAGACAGACATCCTGAGTGACGAGGACGAGTTCTGTGAGTCTGTGAAGGGCGCCTCAGTGGACAGAGACCTGCAGGAGCGGCTTCAGGCCGCCTCCATCAGTCAGCGGGAAAGAGGCCGGAAAACCCTGGATAGTCACGCGTCGCGCATGACGCAGCTCAAGAAGCAGGCTGCCCTGTCGGGCCTCAATGGGGGGCTGGACAGCTCCAGTGAAGAGGTCATTTGGGTTAGGCGTGAAGACTTTGCGCCCTCCAGGAAACTGAACACTGAGATCTGACCGCGTGACCTCCTTCTAGAGAAGGCTGTAGATACTTCTCCCCGCCCCGCCCGCCCTCCACGAGAATGTCCCCTTAGGTCGCACTCTTGCACACACAGTTTTGGCAGCTGACTTGGTTCTGAAGCCATGTAGCCACCCGCCTTCGTCATTTTGAACAACGACATCAGAAAGAAGTGTTCAGGATCCCCCCATAAGCTCAAGTCCTATCTTCTGTATATTACTAAGGGCTTTTTATTTATTCTCAATGAATCAGGGCCTGAAGAATTAGAGAGAGAAAAAAAAAAGAATTAATAGCACTGGAAAGCAAGTCACCCCCAGCAGCGGAAGTAAGTATGACAGATTAAGGGGTTGCACACACGGAAAGATGATACAGCGCATCCTGCCTGACACCAGTCTCCGTGCTGGGGGACCACTTGCAAAAACACAAACGAAACAAAACACCTGTACAGCTTGCAGTGTTCTGAGTCCTTCCCCGCCTCCGTGTCTGAGGATATCTGTGTATTTTAAGAATGTGTGAGGAGAGGGTGGTCATTTCTGTTTCGATGAGCCTTTTATTTTATATTTTTCTTCTGTTTTTGGTCTATGGCTGGTCTTATTCAATGTCGGTGTTCGGAAGCTCTAGTTTTGCATAGAATTATAAAGATGCCAAACTTTTGGGAAAGAGATCCAAATGGATCACTTTGGAAAAAAAAAAAGAAAAACACTATTTTTTGTATTTTACCTGAGATGCAGGGGCACAAATAGATGAGAATTTTACAGTGTTAGGTGTAACTCTTGAGTCTAAAAAATGAGGATATAACCTTTTTCAGAGAGAGTGAGGGAGGTACAGTGGTTTTATATTTATATATGAAAGGCCCACAGGAAGCTCATGCTAAGGATGAACTTTTTTTTCTTCCAAGAAGCATATTTTTTTTTAAATGTTTGAGTCTATATTTGCGATGGGAGTTTGGTTGGTTACACGTGACAGGGAACGGGCAGTGTGTGTGTCTGTTGCACATGGCAGGGTGGGGTTGCCATGGTGAGCATTGGTTTTCCCATCAAGCCTGCATCTCCATCCATAGATTACCTACCCCTTCCCTGACAGCCCAGAACCAAACCTCTGAACCAAGCAACCTCTTCAGAGATCATCTCTTGTGTTCAACACTTTCTTCATGCCAACGAAACAGGGTAAACATGCTTAATAAGCCTAACGTTCCAAACAGATATCCAAATAGGAAGAACAAAAAACAAGTTATAGCACTTTCAATGTTTTCTTTTTTTTTTAAAAGAAAAGGTTTATAGCTTTTTTTTTTTTCTTTTCCCATTCCACAATGTCCCACTTCCTAAGAAGGGTTTAAATAATATGAAAACTTTCTTTTGGGGAAAATATCTATTTGGTGTTTGACACATCAATAGGTACTTTAAAGACCTGAATTTTATAGTAGCTTTAGGAATTATATTTTATAAGAATCAGTTATGACTTTATATTTCCAGACAATAGAGAGTTCAGAACATCATGCTCCTGTGCCCCGGCTTTGCTTTTCCCGCGCTCCCGTCCTCTCTCCCTCCCCTTCCGGGTTTCCAGGGCTCTGAGCTTGATCTTTTGAAAGTTTTATTCTATTAAATTTTTGCTATATCTTCTGGTTTTCTTAAAAAGCTTTAGAATGGTTTCTATACCCTTTGTATCACTGCATTGTTTCATATCATCTCGGGTTCGATTGTGTCCGGATGGAAAAACTGAAGCAGAAGGCGTGGAATCGTCGCGTTTACTGGTCCCCCTGCAACGCATCCATCGAAAATACTGGAAAGTCTGGTGCTTGGAGAGGGTGCCATTGTCTCTTGTACATAAGGTCATGACGTGTCTATGTCAAAAGTTCTTATATATTTCTTTTATAAGCTGAAAGAAGGTCTATTTTTATGTTTTTAGGTCTATGAATGGAACGTTGTAAATGCCTGTCAAACAATAAAAATATTGAAAAGTGTATGTATGGTCCTGTGCCTTTTGGGATGGGAGAATGAGGGCGAACTGTGGGCCGGAGAGAGAGATCGTGGGAGAAAATTCCTGGGAATGTCTTTGTTTTTTTTTAAGTAACTATGGTGATCATCAAGGGAAAGCTGTTTTGCTAGAGCTTGAAGTTTTAATAAAAAACAAACAAAAAACAGAAGATGCACAATAGTTGATCAGCATCTTTGTCTAAAGAATTGAAGAATAAGAAGTACCAAAAATACAAATCTGTTACCCAAACCAGGCATGACAGTTGTCGTTTGGTATTTGTGGAGGATTGGTTCCAGGACCACTGTGGATAACAAAACTCCAAGGATGTTGAAAACTCGTATATAAAATAGTGCAGTATTTGCATATAACCTACATACATCCTCCCAAATTCTTTAAATCATACCTAGATTACTTATAATACCTCATAGTGTAAATGCTATGTAAGTAGCAGTTATTACTATACTGTTTAGAGAATAATGACAAGGAAATAATCTATACATCTTCAGTGTAATTTTTAAAAATATTTTCAGTTCAAGGTCGGTGGAATGCTTATTTCTTTTCCTGTGTCCTGCTCTGTCCCAGTGGGAGCAGATGGAGGGGTCTGGGAGAAATGTTGGGGTGACATGCAGAACTCGGGCCTGGGTGAGGGAGTTCTTGGGTCATTTCATATTTTGTCCCCAGGGGCCTGTTGCCTGGGCCTTTTACAGAATCACACACACATACACACACACACACACACACACACACACACACACACACACACACACACAAAGGTAAATAAGACCTTTGGCTATTTTTCTCTTCCTGTTGGAGTCCCAATCATTCCTGAATTCCTTACTAAACCTGAAACCTCACTCCTCCTGAATTCCTTACAAAACTTACTTGGTCCAAGTTCCCTCAGCACACCCTGTCTCTAGGCGAAGTTTTCTCCATCCTGTCTGCTCTGATCTAGAACAGTTTCTCCACAGGGGGAGCGAGCCCTGCTGTGTAGCTCCTTGCTCTTCATGTGGAGGTCCAGAGTCCAGCAGCATCTACCTCCCCAGACCCTGATAGAAATGCAGAAACCTAAGGCCGGGCATGGTGGCACGCTTGTAATCCCAGTACTTGGGAGGTGGAGACAGAAGGATCGCAGGTTCACAGCCAGCTTCAGCTACTTAGGCCCTCCACAACTTAGTAAGACCCTCTTTCAAAATAAAGAATAAAATAGGGCTGGGGGTGTAGCTCTGAGGTAGAATGCCCCTGGGTTCTATCCCCTAGTACCACAGAAAGGAAGGAAAGAAGGGAGGAAGGGAAGGAAGGAACTTGCTCCAGCCCAGACATAGGAACCAAGCCTCCATTTTAACAAAATTATTGAGTGAGACATAGGCATGTTCTTCTTCTTCTTCTTCTTCTTCTTCTTCTTTTTTTTTTTTTTTTTTTTTTTTTTTTTTTTTTTTTTTTTTTTTTTTTTTTTTTTTTGTCTAGCTTGGAGATTCAAAGAGGAGGCTGCCATCCCATGGTCCCCCACTTCCTGTCGTGGGCCTGGCCACCCCCCTTTTTCTAGGAGGCATATAAGAAAAGACTGTAAGGATCTGAGAGGGTCTCTCTCTTGCTCTCGCTCTCTCTTTGCCCTGAACCACCCTCATACCTCTCTCTGAGCCCCTCCCAGCCACGGGCTGCACGGCTCTCATACCCTTGAGATGGCCCACGTATGCGTATCCCCACCTTTCTTAAACCTATGCCTTAATCTCTGACTGGCCTGTGCTAAAATTCTTTTCTACACTGGAGCCAAGAACCCAAGAGAAGTCATCCTGTCTCCCCATGACATCACCATGTTGCTGAGGCTGGTCTCCAACCTGCAATCCTCCTGTCTCAGCCTCCCAAGTACTGGTATTACAGGTGTGTGCCCCCACGCCCTGTTTAGGCTTGTTCATATTTGAGAAACATTAGTTCGATGGCCTCCCTGTGTTTTCGAGTGCATACCTTTTTAAAAGTATATCCGGGCACTATTGCGTCAATATGTTCATTTTTAGATGCAGAAAGATTGCTGTCTGGACCCAGTGCCTCTCTCGTGGGCAGTGACTGAAGCCAGCTCAGCGGTCAGCAGCTGAGTCATCCCGACAGTTTGCACTCCAAGACGGAGGTGTGGCTGTTCGGGCTGCTTTCCCCTCTGAGTTTATCTGTGCAGAGGAAATGAGTGCTGAGCGCCAAGCGTGGAGGAATAATCCCGATGCCTTTTCCCGCTAACTTTGCTTCTGTTTCAGGCTCATATCTCACCAGGCTGGCTGAAAACAGCCTCACTTCACTCTTCTTCCTGGTTGTAAGGGTTCAGGGAGACTTGGGGTGCGGTCCTCCCCTCCAGTCTTGGAGGGCGTTTGTCTGCTAAGGCTACTGCAGCGATGTCCCCTGTGCCCATCTTCAGGATCCTTCATTGTCGCGGATGGTGTTGTCGACGGATTGATGAAATTAAAAATCTTTCACAGGAATGACACGGAGTCAGAATCAGTTTTGGGAGTATGGGTGGTTGGAGGGGAGACAGATCTCTGGCCTTCCTTCCACCAGTGTCTTTTTTTTTTTAAATTGAGGGTTTTAACCAAAACATTGTAAAATGATCAGTCACGAGCTGGGCGTGGTGGCGCAGGCTTGTAATCCCCGTCCTTAGGCTGAGACCGGAGGATCCGGGTTCACAGCCAGCCTCAGCTACTTAGGCCCTCTGAAACTTAGTGAGACCCTGTTTCAAAATAAAGATCAAAAAATAGGGCTGGGGGTGCAGCCCGGAGGTAGAGTGCCCCTAGGTTCAATCAATACTGCCCCCCCAAAAATGATGAGTCACAGGAGACAGCAAAGCAGTTATGGGATGAGTCAGAGGGAAAAATATCAAGGTAGTCACGGTTGAATCAGGGAAGGAAAGGGTCAGACTCTGGGAAAAGAAGTTGTCAGGGTCTCATTTGGTCCTTGGAGATTTGTCTGCTGTGCAAACAAATCTCCATTTGGGTGGGCAGTTTGTGCCCCTCCCAAGTCGGACCTAGGTGACCTCAGAGCTGATGTCTAAGGCGGCTCCCAACACATCACGTTTGGAGGTGGGCCCGCTCCTGTTTCCTTTTGCTCAGCCCTCTGGGGTTGCCTCTGGGTTGTCTCTGGAATCTGGTCCTCTTGTTCAGTCTCCTCCCAGGGTGTGGCTAGGATGCCCCGCTCCAGTTCCACCCCTGCATGCCTCAGACCTCTGCTGCCCATCACCCCGCATTGATCAAAGTGAAAAACTGAAAGAGAATTGGTGTTGGACTCTTATCTGGCTAAAAGTAAGATCCGTTCATGGATACATGAAGTAATAAAAAATAAAAAAGCCCTACCTATATTCATCAAGATACTATTTCCAGTGAAATTTTACTTTATATATATATTATACATACTATATTTTTATACCAACCAATTGGGTAGCTATAATAATTGTGATAGTAACTTTATCCTGAATTGATTTTTTAACATGCATTTTATTGGTGCATTGTCTCAAAACACAATGAATATCTATTTGATGCTAACATACATGCACACAGCTCTTGGTGTCCCCCCCAACTTCCCCCACCCATATGAAGTACCGAGAATGATGTTGGCATATTTTCACATGTACACATTGTTTATAATAGTAATTCCACTGATTCGCTTCTTTCTTGCCCTTCCCCTTCCCTTGTACCACTTCCCTTGCCCCACTAAGGGTTCTCCATTATCAACCGGAGTCCCTTGTGTGTCCCCACTACTCCCTAGGTTGCACATACTAATGAAAACATATGTCCCCTCTTTTTTTGTGATTGACTGATCTCGCTTAACATAATGTTCTCCAGATCCTTCCATTTTCTTGCAAATGATGTTATTCTGTTCTTCTTTACTGCTGAGTAGAATTCCATTGTGCGTATTTCCCACAATTTTGTAATCCACTCATCTGTTGATGGACACCTAGGTTGGTTCCATAATTTGGCCACTGTGAATTGTGCTGCTATGAACATGGGTATGCATATATTACATATGATCCGGCTGTACCACTTCTGGGTATCATACCAAAGGGATTGATTTTTTTTTTCTTTGCGGTACTGGGGATTGAACCCAGGGGCGTTCTACCTCCATGCTATACCCCCGGCCCTATTTTTTTATACTTTATTTTGAAACTGGGTCTCACGAAGTTGCGGAGGGCCTCACTAAGAAGAGAGAGAGAGA
>PVJS01019239.1:0-33923 GCA_004027185.1 Glis glis | reverse complement strand
ATCCTCCGGTCTCCACCTCCCAAAGTACTGGGATTACAAGCGTGCGCCACCACGCCCGGCTAGAAGAGCTATTTTTAAAGTGACGCATAGTTATACATATTTATGGAGTACAGTAGGCTATTTCAATACATGTGTACAGTGTGTAATGATCAGATCAGGGTAAGGGCATACCCATCACCTCAAACATTATCATTTCCTTGTGTTGGGAACATTCAAAATCCTCTCTACTGGCTATTTTGAAATATGCAACTAATTGTAGTCAGCCGTTGTTACCCTACTGTGCTAGAACATTAGAAGTTATTCCTCCTATCCAGCTATAGCCCTGTTAACCATCCTCTTTCCACCCCCCAACCTGAACCTCTGCTAACCACTATTATCTCTACTTCTGTAAGATCATCTTTTTCCGCTTCCACATTATAGTGGGAACATGGGTGTTTGTCTTTCTGTGCCTGACTTATTTCACTTCACACAAAGTCCTCCAGGCTAAAGAGCTAGTCTAAGTTGTGTAATTTGTGCAATTAATTTTTAAGGTATCTTTTCTTGAGTTGGTAAAGTATGTGATTATATCCATCACTGATAATATAAAACTGCATATAAAGCCAGGCGTGGTGGTGCAGGCACCAGTACTTGGGAGGCTGAGAGAGGAGGATCGTAGGTTCAAGCCCAGCCTCAGCAACTTGGTAAGATATTGTCTCAAAATAAACAAATAAATAAAAAGGGCTGGGGATGTAGCTTAGTGGTAGAGCACCCCTGGGTTCAATCCCCAGTACCAGAATAAATAAATAAAGCCGGGCCAGGTGTGGTAGTGCATACCCATAATCCCAGTACTTGGGAGGCTGAGACAGGAGGACTGCAGGTTCAAGGCCAGCCTCAGCAACTTAGTGAGGCAATCCTCAACTTAGTGAGACCCTATTTCAAAATAAAAGAATAAAAATAGGGCTAGGTGTATAGCTTAGAGGTAGAATGCCCCTGGATTCCATCCCCAGTACCACAATAAATAAATTAATAAATAAACAAAATATTTTTTAAAACTGCATATAAGCCAGGCGTGGTGGGGCACGCTTGTAATCCCAGTACTTGGGAGGCGGAGACCGGAGGATCCGGGTTCGCGGCCAGCCTCAGCTACTTAGTGAGGCCCTCCGCAACTTCGTGAGACCCGGTTTCAAAATAAAGGATAAAAAATAGGGCCAGGGGTGTAGATCGGAGGTAGAATGCCCCTGGGTTCAATCCCCGGTACCGCAAAAAAAAAAAACTGCATATAAAAACAAAACATTTAGATAAAGGTCAAATATAGAGCAGTTACCCATTTAAAAAGAAAGTATGTGTCACTCTTTCTTTAGTGTGCTTTACACTGGTGTAGTATGACTTCAGTGTCATAAGGAAAAAAACTTGCTTTAAGTCCAGCAGCCCTTCTGTCTCCCAGTCCCCACTTTCCCCAAACTCCTTTTTGCTTCTAACAGAACTTACTTCCTGACACACAGCTATGTCAAGTATGAAGTCCCTTTATTCTCTGACCCCAGGTGCCCATCACTCCTGCACAGCCATCCTGTCCCCTTTCCCTCTTCCCTCCCAACTCCTACTCAAAGCAAACTGCCTGCCGGGGATCCCATCTCCATTTGACCCTAAGTGCTGGCCTCCTCTTTCCCCAGGAATGTTCAACCAGCCACGCCCTCTCTTCCCCGTTCCCCTCCTCACCTCACTTCCAAACCACTTCCTCTACTTTTGTACCCGTTAATGTCATTGTCCCCAATCATCAGGCCCCAACCCTAATGGCCCAGGTTCTTCATCTCTCATCTGCTCCCATTTCTGTTATTTACCACGCCATGTTGATTCTGCCTCCTAACTCACTTCCGTCTGTCCCTTTCTCTTATTGCCACCACCCAAGTTCACATCCACACCACCCATTACCTGGATGGCGGCTGAAGTAGCCTACCTGGTGTGTCTTCCTCCAGCCTCACCACTCGACTCTGTCACTGCCCTTAAAGTCTCTATAAGGGCCTATAAAGTCTCTATAGGGCTCTGTAATGGCCCTGCATTGCTCACTGGGCAGAGTGTACATTTGTAGGCCTGTGAATGGCCCTGTCTGCCTGTCTGGCCTCCCTCCCTGTGTCAGTCATTCCCTCTCCCAACCCTGAACTTCCTCACAACTCCCTCAGCACATATTGTTCTCTGATGCCTTGTGCCTTGGATTTCCTTGGAACCGCCTTTCCCAGTGCACGGTGCCCCAGCATACACACACATGCACACATGTCCTTTCTGCCTCGCAGGCCTAATGACCACTGGCTGAGGGCCCAGCCCACCAGCTGCATCTTCAGCCGGAGCAGCGCCCCCTCCAGCTTTTTGCACACTCTGCACACGCTCTCAGTAGAATATTTCACACTGTATTTACCAGAAGAACCCTACCATGAGCTCCCTAAACCCATATCCTTTTAATCTTTGTATGTGTCTTCCCTTAATAAATGTTTATGAATGGATAAAGATGCTTATTGAATGAAGTCACTATTTGTTTTTGATGACCTCTGAAGGAATGAAGAATACAACAAGCAAATTTTACAAAGTCCAGTGTTGTAGAGTCATAGAACCAAAACAAAACAAAACAAAAATTTAAATTCAGAAGGAAATCCAGTTAACTGTGATACAAAGAGAAGTTTAGTAAACTTCTGATGCTGCAAGGCCTATTTCTAGAACAGTTTCCAAAGGGCAACATAAGCTAACATCTAAACAATTTTATAAAACTTGCCCCAAATGACTTGAGATGCCTTTATTTTAAAAAAAAAAGCCATCCAACAATGAAATACATAAATAACAATTTCCTCATAATTGCTTTCTGTGATAAGCACACATCCTTTAATTAGAGAACATGGATTCTCACCGTTAAAACCCTTTCTAGCCGGGCGTGATGGCACATGCTTGTAATCCCAGTACTTGGGAGGCTGCGACAGGAGGATTGCAGGTTCAAAGCCAGCCTCGGCAACTTAGCGAGGCTCTCAGCAACCGAGTGAGATCCTGTTTCCAAATAAGAAATAAAATCGGGCTGAGGGTGAAGCTTGGAGGTAGAATGCCTCTGGGTTCAATCTCCAGTCCCCACCCCCAAAAGAAAAACCCTTTCTGCAGCATCTGTAAGAAGAAGACTTCCCATGCTTTTTAAAATGCCATATTCACCACTGTTTTCAGGAAAGTAAGTAAGGGAATAGGTTTTGTTATAACATCTCAGTAGTCAGTGCTTTTTGCCAAAACCCTTCTGTTTAAGTAATAACAACCATCTTCTTGTCTTTGCTCTCCTAGCATAACATTCAGATACTTTACCAGGAGATGACTGGCAGGTACCAAATAACTCTTGGGACTGCCTCCATACTTTTGTTTTATTTACCCTACAAGTAAGTGATACTGGTTTGTCCTGAGATCAGGCAACCTGTAAGCCAGTTTGTGTCCCAAGGACTCTGAAAGTAACTCCATGGTTCCATCGTGATTTCATGAGTACGTGAGAGTTGGCAGGAGTCAGTGCTGTCAGTTCACACATTCCCAGAGTGAAGCAAGATGGCATGCTTTATCCAGCTTTGTTCACTCTGAGGAACGTAGACCAGCACAGGGACACCACAGAGTGTCGTCTGACTGTTGATCTTAGGCTCCGCTTCAGCACCCCTGGAAATGCTTTCAGTGTACAGGCTATGAGCATCACTAACAATCCAGAAGCAGCTGTGTCCACATTCCTTTCCATAAACGATGTAGAAGGGATTGTGGCCTATTTTCAAAATTAACATAAAATTTTGTACTCAAGTTCGCTTGGCAGCAACCATAGTCACAAGCACACACCTACTTAGAATGAACCCTGGGTTATCCACTGCCTGTATGGATATTTTGGCTAGTAGTAGTATTTTCCATTCTGATTAAACCATATTTCACTGATTCTAGTAAGTACATTTTATTTTACATCTTAACATCTCTAAGATTGGGCTTTATTTTATAATCAATGACTTATAATTTAATTGATAAGTTTTTTAAAATTGAATAATATAATGATATGTTACATTTGTGGCATCTTAAATTCGAATAAGACACACACACATACATATACACATATATCTTTAAAATCACTTGGTTTTTTTACTTTCACCTGAATTAAGCTAGGGAAAGTTATAGGTATCTTAGCATTTTTTAATCCTTCTTTGGGAATTTCTTAGTGAAAAGAGAATCAAATTCAGTAAAACTTTTTATGAGCTAGAATGATCAGTAAATAATTATTATACTTAACAGGGTTTCTGATTAACTGTAACTTCTGCAGTTTCTGAAGTGTGTTAATTCTCTTTGCTAACATAATAAGTATCAAATATTTTGAACAGAAATTGCCCTTTTTTATGATGTGGTTGTGACCAGTCAGTGTCACCTTTACCATCTGTGACCCACTGTGCTCACAGAAGGTAGATCATCTGACAAATCTTTATGGGTCCAAGACATACTTGATACTGCTTCTTATCCTTCCTCATGTCACAGGACTCAGAAATGCCAGTATTTGTATAACATATAGATAAGGCTGCTGGCGCCTGAGGAAACTGGAAAATTCCACTGTAGAAATTATTTTAAACAGTAAATTGCAGAATATTGGTTTGATTTATGACCACTTCTAAACACAAAGAGGAAATCAAGCTCTGAAAACATTTTAAGTACTTGTCAATTCCACTAAACCAAGGTCCTTCTAAACACAGCCACATTGCTGTCAGGCCAACGTGGGTGTGTGCTGGTGCTCTGATGTGAAACAATCTCCTCACCATGTGTCTCCCCTCTCCCCACTTTCCCTATTCTTTTTCAGGTCCACACATTCCGGGGGCCACACTGGTGTGAATACTGTGCCAACTTCATGTGGGGCCTCATCGCTCAGGGAGTGAAGTGTGCAGGTAAGAGGCCGCCCTCCTCTCCTGACCGAGGCCTGGGGGGTCACTGTCGGCACACACCGCAGACCTTGTCCCCATCACTCCAGCACACGTGCAGGCACTGCATTCTCAGGCAGCCACTTTGGAAATTAGTATTTTATCTGCCCTTAACCTTTTTGCATTTGATGGGCAGAAGACTAGGGATCTGGTGTTAGTCCACTGAAAAGAGAAGTCAGCTTGTTTAAAAAACCCGATCAAAGGCGATAAAAGTTAAGGCAGTTATATTTAATATTTGCCTTTGATGTTCCAGTAACTAAATTTATAAGAATGATTTTTTTTCAAAGCACTGTACCAGGACCTATGATTGTTGCCTTGGAAACTGAATTTTAAAGATAACTTGTTACTCTGGATTGTCCTTACTAAATTTTTTGTGAAATCAAAGCTTTAAAAAAAATCTGTGAATTTATATTCTAAGATGGTTACTGATTCTCTAAAACTACTTAGTCACTAATATTTCCTTTGTGACATTTTGAAATCTTGAATATGCCAAATCCTTTATGTAAAATGTGACCATGGTATTTTAAATTTAAATTTAGAAACTTTAAGATTTACATGTAAAGAAATACCCAACACAGGAGAACATTTTTAAGACTGCTTGAATCTTTTCCCAAGATTGCAATCCTAATTAACCCCAAATAAATGTCATTTTCTTTGTTCTACTGGCATATGTATATATGCACACAAACATACACACACAATGATGGATTTATTGAAATATTTTATGAAATAAAGTAGTTACTCACAGCATGGGAAATTCATTTGCATAGAACAACTATATTTAATACTGGCCATTTATTCAAACTACTCTGAATTCTAACATGGGCTTAAAAATGATCATCTAAATTTTAAGTGTATAGTATTTGATCATAAAAATTTGTTTTGCTACTTAATTTGTAAAACTAGAATATCTTCTTACATGTCATTAAGCATAAAGCTTTACACTAAAAAAAGCATACTAAGACTAGATTATTTCAAAATGTTAGACTTATCACTATAAATATCCTTATTTCTTTTGTGCCATGAGTTTTTTAAATGGTATATTTTCTTATCCATTATGTGGAGAAATTTCTGAGATCTGATTTTTCAAATTGCATTTTCTTTGAATAGCAAAGTACACCGTGCATTGCATGTGAACATTCCAAGTCACTCTTTAAGTTATTATTCCCAGAACACCACTAAGGCATCATACGGTTCCAGGCATATATCACTCGCCAGCCTTTCAGGACCCTCCCTCCCTGCCATAGAGAGTGGGAGAGCAGTGCCACAAGTGTGGACTTCGAACTGTGTGGAGGTGTCCAGGAAGGCGAGCCTGGGCTCAGGGTCTAGCTCAGAAGGTCCATGAGGAAAACCTTACTGTTACTGCTGAATACCCAAGGTCAGGATGAGGAGCCATCCTTAAGAAAGCTGTGGCTGTGCCTTTGAACTGGAGGGAACAATATGGAATAGAAAGTGTTTATAAAGCAGTGGTATTAGGATCATTGACAGCTGGATGTGGTGGTACATGCCTGTGATCCCAGTACTTGGGAGACTGACACAGGAGGTTCACAAGTTTGAGGCCAGCCTGAGCCATTTAGGGAGACCCCATCTCAAAATAAAAAAGGCTGAGGGTGCAGCTCAGTGGAAGAACACCCCTGTGGATTCAGTCTCCAGCAAAACACACACACACACACACACACAGAGAGAGAGAGAGAGAGAGAGAGAGAGAGAGAGAGAGAGACAGTCTACACTATGGTTTTCCGAAGACAAATGGCAAGCTCCTTCCAAAACAAAAATCGCCTGCTCCAGGAATTAGGGTCTCAGTCAGCCTGGTCAGCCTTTTAGAGACATCCTTGACCAGCTAACATTCTACAACAGCTTCTTAAGCATTTTATGACTCACTAAGTTATGAGCTTTTCTTTTACAAGGGTAATGATGTATATCATATACATTTGAGAGAGTAAAGGCCGTCTACATAAGAGTCCTGAGTCAGTCATAAGCAGAGAACAGGCACAGCACATATGAATGATCTGTGGTAATACGCTACAACCCCAAATCATATTTGAAAGAAATGTTTCGGAACATCTATTGTAGCAATAATTGGGGAGAAAGAAGAAAGAAAATGATTCAACCCCCACCCCCACGGCCGCCCACATTCATAGCCTCCACCTCTTACAGTGAGCAGAGGCCAACAACAGAAAGAAAAGCCTTGAGGAGGTTTTTCACTTTATTGTTGTATCTTGTCCTTAAAAGCATCATGTTCTGTGGGGATTTGGACCGTGTTAATATATAAGCACACATCATCCCATATTCTAAAATGCAAAGGTTGGAGTTGGATGGCCAGTGGGATTCTTAGGCTTAAATTGACTCAGATTCATCTGGCCTTCATCTGTGTTATCTAAAACAATGCAAAGAAGAAGAATTTAAAGAGTGCATACTCACTATGGTAGGCTGAATAATGGTCCCCAAGGACGTCTGCTTCCTGGGACCTGATCCCTGGAACCTGTGAATGTATCACTTTTCAGGGCACTAGGGACTTTGCAGGTGTGATTAAGGATACTGAGATGGAGAGATTACCTTGGATTGTCAGAGTGGGCCTAGTGTAATCACAAAGGTTCTTATAAGAGGGAGGCAGGAGGATGAGAGTCACAGAAAGACAATGTAAGGACAAAAGCAGAAGTCTGAGAAGAAATAAGATACTACATTGCTGGCTTTGAAGATGGAGGAAGGGGCCATGAGCCAACGGATACAGGTGACATCTAGGAGCAGGAAAAGGCAAGAAGAGAAACTCATTCTCTCCTAAGAGCCTCCAGAAGAAACAGAGGACTGCTACACCTTGGTTTTAGCCCAGTGAAATTGATCTTGGACTTCCAGCCTCCAGAACTAACTATAGAACAATAAGTACATGTTGTTTTAAGCCACTGAGCTTGTAGTAATTTGTTAACAGCAGCAATAGGAAACTAATAACCTAGCCAGTAAACATTAACGATATTATCTCCAAAGAAAAATGGCAAGCTTCCTGCCTACTAGAAAAAGAGATGTATTTATCTGCTTCTGATCCCTAAAACAGCTTGTTTTATTCTGGCTTCTTTTTCCACAATCCACCAAGGCAAAAGAGAACTTGTCAGGAATTTTTAATGGGGTGTTGGCCAAAAACAGCAATTCTGTATCCCACCCACACCTTTTTTTTTAACATCATATAAAACTATTGGGTGGTGTCCAAACCACCAGGCCAGCAAAATTGCTGTAGGAATCAGATTGAATCCAGCTAATATTATAACAAGCAAGCTGTCCCTTCAGGACTGGAAGCTCTGGGCCACTAAACACACAGCAGCCAACAAGGACAACCTAAGGAGCAGCAGCACAGTCATGAGAATGCTAGTCATGACATTGCGTGATCTAAAGCCCAGCAATCCAGGTGGCTTAGGAGGCAGTAGAGACAGTCTCATCTACCAAAGCCTCCCCTTACTCAGGCCTTCTGTAAAGTGAGTCAAATAACATCTCACTGCAAGAGAACATCTAACGGCAGCTTAGGATGGATGCTCCTCTTGCTAAAATACTTAGGACCCAAGTAGGGAGCCTTTAAAAATTAAGAATCAGAGGATGGTCATCCACATTGATTAGTTTGCCCAAAACATTGCCTTCTTCCCTTCCTTCATTGTAGACTAATCTCTTTTTATTAATCACTGGGATTGTCGCACACCCCTCACCAGAATTCCTGAATTGTTTTTATTTTAACCGTATCAGAATATTTGAAGAAGTTAAGAAAGATGATAATTATTTAAATCAGACATTTCAACTTAGTATTGGTTATTTATCAAGATGGCTTTATATTTTCAGTATATCATTTTTTGCTGCCTCAAACAGAAATGGCAGCAGGTTTATTTTCTAATAAGTGAAATTATTTCAAATATACAAGCACCTAACTTTTAGGTTGAAGAAAAGAAGTAGCAATATCTTTTACTTTAATTACCGCTTTGATTGACTTTACCTAGAAGTTGTGGTTGTCCTTGTAAATCAGTAAGAATTTGGTAAGACATGTTTAAGTTTCATGTATCCACTTTTAGTTGAAAGCTATATATTCATAAATATTCCAGAGAACAAGGCATTCCTCTTGATTTTGCTTATGAAAGTTAATTACTTATGATGCATACTAAAATATGAGCTATCCCACTTTTTATGGAGGGAAAATAAGAAATACATTTAAGAATAAAACTCATTCTCTGGAAGCATAGCTCAGCGGTAGAGTGATTGCCTAGCATGTGTGAGGCCCTGGCCAAAAAAAAAAAAAGACTTATTTGCAGTTATTTAAATATGAATGGTCATAGGAAAGAATGGATAATTGTCTTTCCTTTCAAAACATACATTACCATAATTATGTTATCCCTTAATCCTATCAGTATAATGTAAATAATATGGCAGTTCACTTCAAAAAATAAATCTCTATGCTTTTGAAATATGCAGCATACATATATTTTTGCAAACATGTATTTTTTTGCAAACATGTATTTTAGAGAAATCAAACCCCAGAAAATCTGAGAGTAGCCTAATGTTAGTAGTCTACATAATAGAAATATTTTATTAGGTACAGAATATGATTTTAATTTTTCATTCCTCGTTTCTTATGTTTATTCTATGCTTATTAACTTGAGAAATTGGGAAGGAGAAATGTGGTTTAATGATAACATAAAAATAACCTACCAAACCAAGAGATGTAACAAATGAAATCTTCTATGGATCCCCCCAACCCCATTTATAGTATAGCGCTTCCCTGGAAGAAATGGAACTATATAGGAGTTATATTACTAATAAATAAGTATGAAAACCACATAAAGTCTTAATGGCAAACTGAAATATTGATGATACACTGCTGGTTCCTGAAGCAGCAATTTTCAGAGCAAGCTCAGGTCTGGTGTACTGTACTGTGAACTTAAGGATATAAAAAGATGCTTTATGTTAATGCTTCTGACCTGTCCTCTGGTCTTCTGAAGGACTTCATATCCAGTCTGGCCCAAAATTTGGCCTTGAAATTTATTGCTGAAATTGAGCATATATTTTCCAATAGTTTTATGTTATCCAAAGGAAAGAGAGTACTCGTTTAGAAAACATGTCCCTTTTCCTTTAATATCTAAATGTGAGCTAGTCATTACTTTATCCAATTGTCACTGAGTCACATATAAGCTCCGGAGCCTGACTATGCATAAAGTGGAAGATGGCTCCAAACATTCTAAGGGAAAATGTTAATTTCAGACCGTTAGTGCCACTCAGATGTTTAGAGATTATGTGGCTGCATCAAAATTTTACTATTTGGTTTTCTATAGGATTTTTATTTAGAGTTTATATGTAAGGAAAGAATATGACAAAACAGGAGTCTAATGGTTAGATTTTATCCCTGATTTTTAAAAGTCCTACCAGATCAGTCATTTGGGTAAAATTTGGCAGTGTTTTTAAACTCAGGTATATATAATAATGGGTACAACACATGTTGTTGAATAAGAGATTGAAAATAGCAAATTCATCTTCAATGCTGAAAAAATTTAGCTCAGCAGTACATGGTGTACTGCTGGTGAAAAGAAGTACGTATGACTCAGTGGAAAGATCACGGGCTGGAACCAGCCACCCAAGGTACAAGTCTCAGCTCTACCACTTTTCTGGCTGTATAACTTGAACAAGTCATTTAGCCACTCTGAGCCTCACTGTCTTCATCTGTGAAATGATAGGTTGTTACCAAGGGCCCTTTCCAGCTTACTCTGTGACCTGTGCCTACGCACTGAAATATGAGGCACTTCTACACTGTTACTAAATTATGAAACTTTGCTGAATTGTATACTTTTGAAACACTATGTAAGAATTCTTCCAGTTCTGAACAAGATGGATAAGTGTATTTCACTTTATTTCTCCCAATAATTATAACACCCAGCATCACACATGTACAAAAAGTAGTAACAAAAGAGGCTGGGACAAGATCTTTGCATCAACTACAAGAGAACTCTGAAAGCTGGAAACAAGAAGGAAGGTTTACGGAGACCTCAGGACTCAAGGAAGAACCCAGCAGCAAGTCCCTGGTGGTGTGTGTGTTTGTACCTCTTATGCAGCTCAACCTGGGCACTATAAAAATTCACAATCCATAAATGCCAACAGACAGGAAGACCGGCAAAGCCTGCTTCTCCTAACTAATACCCTGGGAAAAGGGTAGCACCACAGGATGGAAACCTTCTAGCTGTACCTACTGTTTGCCTGGTAAACACCATGAGAAAAGCCACATTGCTGCCCCTCACCAGTGGCTGCTGCAGCAGAAGTTTGTGAGTGCACCTGCTTTCCACCCCCCACCTTGCAACAGCACTCTTAATGCAAGGGAGCACTCTTCTCCTGTGACTCTGGGCAGAGCGCCAGCCTCCATCCCTACCTTGCAGTAAGAAAGTGGCACCCCTCCTAGGCTAAGCCTGGGTAGAACCATATAGGAATTTTTTTCTTTTTGGCCTGAGGATTGAACCCAGAGGCATTCTACCTCCAAGCTACACCCCCAGCCTGATTTTATTTCTTATTTGGAAACAGGGTCTCACTAGATTGCTGAGAGCCTCTCTAAGTTGCTGAGGCTGGCTTTGAATCTGCGATCCACCTGTCTCAGCCTCCCAAGTACTGGGATTACAAGCATGCGCCACCACGCCTGGCTCCTATATAGGAATTATGTATCCACACCCTTTCAGTCCAAGTCTATGAACAGAGCCCTGTTTTCCCTGACCTGCAGAAATGAAGCAGATGAAACCACGATCAGAACTCTGTCCTGCACTCCCACACTGCAATTCCATGCAAAATAACATCCTCTCCACCCGGGCTGCGGGCACAGCCCTGACTTCACCCTCCCTGCGATAGCTAGCTGGTGTACCATGCTGAATGTGGGGTGCACCCTCCCCACCCAGGCTGCGGGCATAGCCCTGACTTCCACCCTCCCTGTGATAGCCAGCTGGTGTACCATGCTGAACGTGGGGTAGAAGCCCACCATTTGGGTAACATATATGTGAGGCAGGCAAAATAGCTTGGCAGAGCTTTCGTAAATTAGGTCATCATTGGGACTGCAGTCCACAAAAGTGAGCCCGGACACACATTCTTCATCTAAACAAGTTGACTACCTGCTGAAATTGAAGACTTAAATAAGAACCACACTCATACACTCAAAATACAGTTCAGAATTACTTGTCATCCCAGTAACCAGGAAAATCTCAACTCAAAAAAGGCAATCAACATATGCCAACATGGAGATGACACAGGTATTGGAGGCATCAGACTAGAAAAGCAGGTAGTGTAGAAATGTTCCCACGGGCAATTGGGAACACTCTTGAAACAAATAAAAAAACAGGAATTGTCAGAAAAAAAAGATGTAAAATAGAATCAAAGAGAAGTTTAGGAACTAAAAAAATTAATAAATGAACTCACTGGAGGATGAGCTGAGGAGCAAAATAAAGAGGATAGAGGAAGGAGTCATTGAACTTGAAGATAGAGCAATAGAAATTGTCCAGTTCAAACAAGTGAGAGAAAATGGAATTTTAGAAGTGAACTGCACCTCAGGCCTGCAGGACAATAACAAAAGATGTAAGGTTCATGTTGCTGGAATCTCAGAAGAGAATAGAAAGTAAGACTGGAAAGTAAGACTGAACAATGCTCGTTGAAAACTCCCAGAAATTAGTGAAAGCAGAAGTGATACATTACGTATTTGAAGATGCTTTTGTGTGAATTAAGTGCATTCAAGAACAGTGCAGATATGGAAGTCTCTAGCCCCAGTTGTCCAAGCCCTTTCCAGGACTCTGCAGTCACGTCTGACACACCTGGAATTGACCCTGAATTCAGCTTAGCTTCTGACCTTACGCTGATTATGACAATGCCATATAACAAACGCTGGGGTACTACACTGCAAAGGCCCCTTGAAATGCTGTTCCACTCCCTTAAATAACAACATAGCAGTTAACAAATTTACTACTTGAAAGCACTGTACACATATTAACATTCAGGCCTCACATGAGCTCTAATAGAGAAATACTATTATCATTCCCATTTTTCATAACTAAGGCTCAGAAAGTTTGAGTAACCCACACAGAATCACACAGCTCATAGATGCTAGACCAACCTCTAACTTATAGAAGTTATCCAAAACACTAGAATGTTCAGAGGATTCAAGCCCCAGTACTGCAAAAATAATAACAAAATTTTTAAAAATTAAATGTTTAGGGGGAAAGGTGTCACTTATGTACACATTTTGCCATTGATTTGCCTTATGATCAAATCAGAAATCTTATATATATTATCCAATATAATGTCAAGAGTATTTGGGTTTTGGTTATGTAGTCATTTGGACCTTATTTAACTAAACAGGATAGTGCTGCATCATTTCTTCAGATAGTACAACTTGAGCTACTTACTCTGGAAGCCTTTATGTATTCAAAAAAGCTGTTTTCCTTAATGGTGATAACGTGAGGATGTAATTAGCACTGGTGATATCATCTCCCAAGTGTCTACTTACACTCACGCACACCCAGCTGCCCTCTGCACCTGGCCTGGCTCACACATGGGAGGTGCCCATACATAGGAATCTTCCCTAGTCACCACAAGCTGTAAGTTCTTATTTCAAATCAACAGAGTCTAACATTTAATGAAAAACAGTTCCATTTGTGTGTTGGCTAATTTTCCTTTCCTGTGTTGTTACTATCACATATAGCTAGATTGCAGCTAGTAAATTTTATCAAAAATCACAATGATGATGATCACTGGCGTGTCTGGTGTTGTATAATATGCAAAGCACCCAAAGTCACTGGTTCAGTAATTTTCATACCAGTTCTGTGAGGTGTTTATTATGCTCTCCTCTATGCCATAACCAGCAAGCAAAACTGAAGCTTGACCACAGTCACTGTGGCATGGATGGTCTTCAAATTGGTTTCATTAAGATCTGGCTATCAGCTGTTTATACTCTACCTGGGCTAGTTTTGCAAGAGGTCAACATAAAGGTTTTATAAACATAAAAACAAAAGTGTTATATAGCCTGAGCAACTTAGTGAGATCCTGTCTCAAAATAAAAAATTTAAAAAGGGCTGAGGGTGTAGCTCAATGATAGGGTGCCCCTGGGTTGAATCTCCAGTACCACAAAAAAGGGGTTATATTTTTAAAAACATAAAGGTGACATTTTGTTGATTTATTCAGTTATAGTTTAACATTTTTTGGTCTAATTTAGCAAAATATTTGTATTCCTCTTTATCCTTTCTAAAATTTTACTATATTCTTGTTGAAAAACACAGTATCCCAAAATATTAACCAGAAAATGTTTGAGTTCTAGCATCTTAGAAGTTATAGTCCAGTAAAATCACAAAGCAAATAACTTCAGTAGAGGCAATCTTATATAGGTATTAAGAGTGGACTCTAGAATCATCCATAGGCTTGAATCCCATCTCCACTCTGTACCTTGGGTAAATTACGTAATACCTATGAGCTTGGTTTCCTCAGATATAAAATGAGAAGAAAAAGTACCTATTTTAGAGGGCTTTGTGAGTTTAAAGGAAACAGTATATGTAAAGCACTTGGAACAGGGCCTAGCAGTTGTAAGTCCTCAATAATTGTTAGCTGATGACAGTAGTGACAATTAATAGTTTTAGCTATTTTCAACTACCAGATGAATTATATATAATATTATATACAGAAAAGGACCATGAATAGATATAAATATGAGCAACACTATTTTAAGAGGGCTCTGGATACTCTTACTTTGGGAGGTCCAGTCTACTTTATCTCAAATATTTTGAAATATAATTAGAGTGCACATTAAATATGATTTTATGTAACTTTAAACAAATTGATTTTTAGTTAGCTGTTTTAGCCTGTTTTGTGCTGCTATAACGAAACACCAGAGACTACATAATTTATAAAGAACGGAAATTTGCTTCTCGCATTCTGGGTGTGGGAAGCCCCGGATCAAGGTGCCAGCATCTGGTGTGGCCCTTCTTGCTACGTCCTCACATAACAGAGGGTGAAGCCAAGAGAAGGTGGGTGCTTTGCCTTCACATGAAAGAAGAGAGAGAACCCATCTGAAGCCCTTTTTTATGTGTGTGGTACTAGAGATTGAATCTAGGGCATTCTACCTCTGAGCTACACTCCCAGCTCTATTTTATTTTTATTTCGAAACAGGGCCTCGCTAAGTTGCTGAGGCTGGCCTTGAACCTGCGATCCTCCTGTCTCACCCTCCCAAGTACTGGGATTACAGGTGTCCACCACCACACCTGGCTTGCACACCCTTTTTATACCAGCATTGATCCACTTATGAACACAGAACTCTTGTGACCTAACACTTCCCAGGGGCCCCACCTCACTACACTGTTGCACAAATATTAGAGAAAACAAACACATTTAAACCATAGCATTGGCTATTTGGCATAATATTATTTTTTTTGAACATTTAATGAATTAAGCCTTATCAGTTTTTTTTTCTCTTATATACTCCTGGGTCATACACCAAGTCAGTGATGAGGCATGAGCTATAATTCTAGCCTCCTGGATTAAATCAAAATATTCTGCCCTGAAGGAATTGCTGAAGGCTAGTCCATTTTATTTTTATTTATTTATTTATTCATTTATTTATTTATTTGCAGTACCGGGGACTGAACCCAGGGGCATTCTACCTCCGAGATACACCCCCATCCCTATTTTTTTATTCTTTATTTTGAAACAGGGTCTCATTAAGTTGTGGAGGGCCTCACTAAGTAGCTGAAGCTGACTGTGAACCTGGATCCTCCTGTCTCAGCCTCCCAAGTACTGGGATTACAAGCGTGTGCCACCACACCCAGCTCATTTATTTATTTATTTTGTGGTACTTGGGATTGAACTCAGGGACATTCTACCTCTGAGATACACCCCCAGCCCTATTTTTATTTTTTATTTTGAAACAGGGTCTTGCTAGGTTGATGAGAGTCTCACTACTTGCTGAGGCTGTCCTCAAACCTGTGATCCTCCTGTCTCAGCCTCCCAAGTACTGGGATTATAGACATGCGCCACCACACTGGGCTTTAGTCCACTTTAAAACCTACTTCAAGCTTGAGTATCTCTTGCTAAAGTAAACATTTCAGGATGTTCAAAATGGAAAATAATAATGAACCTTTCCTTTCTTTATTCTTCTCTTAGACTGTGGTTTGAATGTGCATAAGCAGTGTTCCAAGATGGTCCCAAATGACTGTAAGCCAGACTTGAAGCACGTGAAGAAGGTGTACAGCTGTGACCTCACTACGCTCGTGAAAGCGCACATCACTAAGCGGCCAATGGTGGTGGACATGTGCATCAGGGAGATTGAATCCAGAGGTGAGGCGTTTCCAGTGCGGGCCACAGTCATCTTGCTTCACCGCCACTGCGAGTCCTGGTGTCTCTCAGGGTGCCCAGCGCTGCTGGCTTCAGTGTTTAGGGGAGAATGGTTTCAGATGCCATCTAATCTCAGTCTGGCATGAATTAATTTAACAAGTAAATAGCTAGATTTCAAGGTACATTTAACCAGTTATAGAAAATATGCTTAAAGCTAAATTTATAGATGATGGCTCTAGTCTACAAAAGATGCCGTGTAGAGACAGATTCATGTTCCAGTCTTCATAGTTTTCTTAGGTCTAAGAAGCAAGAGTGCAAATGCCCTCTTAAACTATCCAAGGCCAAAAACCAGAGCTGCACCCTAATTATTCTTTCCCACTTGGGAAAAATTGAAACAGGCCTAGAAATATAGTTTATCTGAGTCTTCTGTTATGTAAAAGAATTTATGGTGTAATTGGGGTGATGAATTATTTCCCTTAAGACTTAACATTATTGGGTCTAATTAGACAACATGATGAGCCAAATTATAAATAGCCAGGTAACAGAAGGTCAGAATGAAAGAACTGTGAATAAAATGGTTTTATTTCGGGAGAAAAGTGCGAAAAGGTTTCTAATCATGTATATCTTATTAGTCTTTCTGGCATATTCTCAGCCTGCAGTATGGAGAGAAGTTCAAATTTGAAGAAAAGGCATAATTCCAATGAATTTAATTATCTCCCATGGTTTGTTTTACAGGTCTTAATTCTGAAGGACTGTACCGAGTATCAGGATTTAGTGACCTTATTGAAGATGTTAAGATGGCTTTTGACAGAGGTACGTTCTCAGCACTGTGATTAACTGAGGACAGTAATACTCTTTACCAAAAAGTCACAACTGTGTTACTTTTTGCATTATTTTTCTAAATCATTAGTGATTATTATATCTCCAAAACTAACTTATAGTTTATTATTGTATTAAGTGTATTAAACTGTCAAATTTGATAAAAGTGAGAAAGAGCATAATACTTGTGTATCCAAGTATTAAATGTACCAAAAACCTGGAGAAGAGGTTTGGGAGGGTCTAATCATTATAAATCTCAGATGTCTTAGTCTGTGGTCACCCATGCTTCCCAGGTGTCCTTGTCACCAGGTGTGACTGAGACCCAAGTTTTGGCTCATATGTTGGGGCCAGTGTGTGAGAGCAGCAGTGGACCCTCTGGCATAGGACCTCTGCCCCATGGAGGGAGGAGGGACCCAGCCACAGAGACACTCCGTGGGCTCACTGTTTCAAATAGCATCTAGATTAGGACTTGTTTCTATGACTCTTTTAATTTTGAGTACTAGAATAAGGTGGTGCCAAAGAAGAGCTATAGCCTTGAAACAGAATCAGTCTCAGTGACCTTTAAAAATGCCTCTTTCCTTGTAATCCCAGTACTTTGGGAGGCGGAGACCGGAGGATCCGGGTTCGCGGCCAGCCTCAGTTTGCGCACGCACGCGCGCGCTTTCTCTCTCTCTCTCTTTCTCTCTCTCTCTCTCTGTCTGTCTCTCTCTCTCTCTCTCTCCCTGTCTCTCTCTCTCTCTCTCTACTTAGTGAGGCCCTCCGCAACTTCATGAGACCCGGTTTCAAAATAAAGTATAAAAAAATAGGGCCGGGGGCATAGCGCGGAGGTAGAATGCCCCTGCATTCAATCCCCAGTACCGCAAAAAAAAAAAAAAAATGCCTCTTTCCTTTACAAATATACATTTTTTAAGGGGAGCAGTGCTGGGGGATGGACCCAGGGCCTTGTGCATGCTAAACAAGTGTTCTACCCCTGAGCTGCACCCCCAGCCTGGAAATATATATACTTATAGTTCTATCGCGCTCCTCTCCCATTCACAAACCTCTTCTAGGCATTAAAAGCAAGAGACAAAAATAAGTTAAATAAGTTGGGCGTGGTGGCTTATCCCAGTACTTGGGAGCTGAGACAGGAGGATCACAGGTTCCAGTACAGCCTCAGCAACTTAGCAAGACCCCATTTCAAAATAAAAAAAAAAATGAGCTGGGAATGTAGCTCGGAAGTAGAATGCCCCCGAGTTCAATCCCCAGTACCTAATAACAACAACAACAATAATAATAACAATGATAATAATAACAATGAGAAGAAGGAGTTGTTAAATGTTATTACCAACATGATATGAAAACATCTAGGTCAGCCAAGTATTTAACAAGAACAAAGAAGGCACGGTAAAGTAATGGTGTGTCAGGTATAAGTAAGAATCAAGAAGGAGAGTCCCAAATCCATGCCACATTGAATATTAGGTGTCTCTTTGCTCGGGAAATAGCAACTGAGTGTGTCTGTTCCCAGCCTCTGGCCATGATTCTCAAAAATAAGTCAGTACTGATAAAGAAAGTGAATGTACCTGTAGACCCCAGATGGCAATCAATATGACACAGTTTCCTTTCATTAAAAATCAAAACAACTTTTTTGTACCCTAAAAACACCACTAACATTTTAAAATTCACAAAGATCTCTCCTTGGCTCCATGCAGCCATACCTTTGGGACCCCTCCTTATCCTCTTCCGGGGATGTGCCTGGCAGTCATCTGTGGGAATGGTGTAAAGAATTTTAACAAGGGTGTGGAAGAAACCAGCGACTCAGATCACATCTGTCAGTTCTGAACATAAATGCTCCCCAAGTCCATGAGTGTTCAAAGGAATTGGGTTTCAAATAAACAGCAGTGTGAATTTGAAGTAATTAAGGGCAATCACTACTGAGAAGCTTAACCTTCAAATAATGAGATCCAAGAAAGGAGTGGGATCCATAGGATGCCAAGCAAAGGTGAAAGGACAACTTTGGGGACATCTTCCCTGGGTTGGGGGTTAGTCACTGACAGGAACATTACCCTAAGGTCAGCAGATACCATCATAGCTTTGCTACATTTGTCTTCTGGTGGAACCACAAATATTTATGTGGTGGGACAGTGAGAGGTCCACAGGTCAAAGCAAATAAAAACCCTCAAGCCTTATCCCACGAAAACCCCAGTCACCATGTGACTCAGGAGCTGAAAAATAAAGAGACAACCAGGGAACCTAGATATTACAGATGGTGCTGATATGTTAGAGTCCTGCTTAGGATGTAATGCCTGCATGTCAAATTCCAGAGTTGTTTATATTATTTTAAAACAGAAAAAATATTAAATAAAACTGATAGACGAGAATATATATGTTCTTATTTTAAAAGCAGGTTTAAAAAATCTAGTTTAATACTAATGTACATAGTAAGTTCCAGAGTGTTAATCTCCTAGGCTCCCAGCTTTTTAAAATCTGTTTCCCATTGATTCATTAACTCAAAAATATTATTAAGCACCCACTATATGCCAACTACCGTGTTCTTTACTTTAGATACAACAGCTAACCACATGCACTTGGTCCTTGCATTCATGGAGGACTTGCATTAGATAATAATCTTATAATGGCTATGGGTTCTAGTTTAATAAGTGTCATAAGGGAAAATATTATTAATAACTTAGCATAGTTAACTTAGTCTGATAGGGCAGGTGAATCTAACGTAACTGGAGAACTTCATAGTCTGGTAGGGCAGGTGAATCTAACGTAGTCTGGTGAAGGATGCTGGAGATCAGAAGAGACTTCCCAAAGAAGAAATATTCATGCACTGATGCTAAAATTGAAAGAATGAATAGGAGTTACAATATATGGATTGAGCAGCAAAAAATAGCAGGGCATGTGCTATCAATTAGAGACTCATAAATGAAAGGAGAATGGACTGAGATGTCATGGACACAGTGACTTCCCAGAGAATTGTTTGAAATGGTAGAAGGTTCCCAGGCCAACCTCCAAATTCTGTTTGTCCCTTCATGTAGCTGAACTATAAGAAAGGTGACTTTGTTTTCCAACCTGAAAATTGGACAAGTAGCCTATATCCTGGAAACAGGATATTTAAAATTTAGATGGTTATAGAAAAATGATGAAAAGATATTGGAACACACAGAAGAGAAGGAAGCACTATTCTTTTTCCTGAGTAAAAATATTGATAGAGGTGATCCTTGCCTTTGTCAGTCTTCTACCTCCTCGGGGCTCTCCCATCCCCTTTTTTGGATCCTTAGCCCCTAGGACCTCCTGCTTAGGCCCCTAACACCCCCAGTAAAGAAACCCACATTGCCTTCTGTTTCCAGAAAGCACTGTGTCCCCATTCGCACTGCTGCTGCATGTGATTTTAACCCATGTGAAGGCACTAGTGGTCTAGTTCACAACTGACTGTCTGAGAGGCTGAGGTATTTGCATTTTTAAAAAGAGGCTGGAAGCCGGGAGTGGTGGCGGACGCTTGTGATCCCAGTACTTGGAAGGCTGAGACCGGAGGATCCGGGTTCGCGGCCAGCCTCAGCTACTTAGTGAGGCCCTCCTCAACTTAGTGAGACCCTGTTTCAAAATAAGGAATAAAAAAGTAGGGTTAGGGGTGTAGCTCCGAGGTAGAATGTCCCTGGGTTCAATCCCCAGTGCCGCAAAAAAAAAAAGGCTGGATTTTTAAAAACTGTACTTAGGGTAGCTTCAGGTTTTCAGAACCTAAAGAGAGAGATTTCTCTTGTAACCCCTCCCTCCTGCCTTATTAACATCTTAAGTTAGTGTGGTACATTTGTTAAAATTGATGACCCAACCTGGATACATTATTATTAACTAAAGCCCACAGTTTACATTAGGGTGCCTTCTATCCATCATTACAATATCATACAGAATAGTTTCCCTACCATGAGAGTGAGTCCCTTGTACTCCACCTATTTGTCCCTTCCTTCCTCCTACCAAATCCTTGGGAACCAGTGATCTTTTTACCACCTCTGTGCTTTTGCCTTCTCCAAAATGTCATAGTTGTAATCTTACATTAAGAAGCCTTTAGCAGGCTGACTTTTGTCACTTACCAATATACATTTAAAGTTCCTCCATATCTTTTTATGGCTGAATAGTTCATTTCTTTTTATTGCTAAATCATATCTCATTGTATGGATGTACCATAGTTAATCTGTTCACCTATTGAAGAACATCTTGGTTACTTCCAACTTTTTGGCAGTTATAAGCAAAGTTTCTATAAATACCTATGTGCAAAGTTTCTATAAACATCTGTGTGCAGACGGGAGTTTTCAGCTCATTCGGGAGCTAGGCATACATTATTGGATATTGTGGTAAGACTGTGTTTAGCTTGGTAAGAAACTGCCTATCTTCCTGAGTGTTTTTGCACTCCCACCAGCTGTGAACACTAGCTCCTGTTGCTCCACATTCTCACCAGCATTTGATGTTGCCAGTATTTTGAATTTTAGCCATTTGAATGGCAAAGAGGAGGCTGTTTTGTAATCCATAGAAATTTTTCATGAGCTGAATGGAATAAAAGAAATATAGAATAAGATCTAGCTCAGAATAGATACTAATTAAGTCTTTAGTAGGTGAAAATTCAGATATTATAACAAAGTAAGGTACTAAACGCAGGGCGGTACAGAGGTGCCGTTCTGAAGGCCTGCCTTGCCGGAGACGCTGAGGGTCCAGCGCCTCCAACACACTCCTCTCCACATTCTAAAGGCTTGCTTTATTTTGCTTCATTACTTCTCCCTGCCTCCCCTAATCCCAGTTCTCAGGCAAGATCCAAATGTTATGTGGGAACCTGGGGTGAAACAAAAGGGGCCTTCTGTACTGGGGGCCTTTTGTAAGTTGGGAGTGCCTCTCTGTTGCTCTTTTTCACAAACTCTGTGTTTATATAAGATGGGGGAGGGGCAGTGCGATTCTGCATTATTCCTCTGGGAATTCTCAAGTAGCTGTGAAATGGAAAGATATTTCTATTGACCTCTGTCCTCTCCAGCTTCCCCCCTCCATAATTAAGCATGGAAAAGTAACTTCAGAAGAGAAAATTTGAAAAAAAATGCTTCCTCACTGAAAATTGGTCATTCATTAATATGTATCATGTCACACAATGAATTTGATGTTAAAAACTGAAGCATTGCTTATCTTTAAGATCTGATCGCGTACAAAAATGTCATTTATTAAAACAGTTCTGTGAATCAAGATATTTACTCTTGTTTCTTTTACCATCCTTAAAAGATGGTGAGAAAGCAGATATTTCTGTGAACATGTATGAAGACATCAACATTATCACTGGTGCGCTGAAACTGTACTTCAGGGACTTGCCAATTCCACTCATCACCTATGACGCCTACCCTAAGTTTATAGAGTCTGCCAGTAAGTATGAACACGAACACCCAGGACCCTGACCCACAGCGCCTTGGCTCATCACTTTTCCTCATTTTCTGGCTGAGGATCTTGAATACATTTTATGAAATATTTCCCCTACCCCCTCTAGGTTAATATATTCCTGAGAAGTTTGCACTTTCACTGACATACATTATCTGCAACTTTTACCATTAGAAGCTTCTTTGTAATGTCTTAATTTTCCAAAATAAGCTTATGCCAATGCTCCTTAGATGTGGACCAACACTTTGGTGAAGTAAAAGTAAAATAAAAATGAAAAACAAGAAAAATAAAATTACTGTCAGATTGCTATAAAACTTTCTAAATTCTCAATTTCTGTACTTATCCTGTATAAGTTAATGCAGACCATTAACAAATAGTTCACAAACTGGCACTGGTCTGTAAATCATACTTTAAGGAGCACTACTTTAATTCTAGTTGATATTAAAATGAGAAAAAGCAAAGGTGTACTTGCCAAATTCTATTTATGCTGCAAAAATCATACCTGTAATTTACATTTCATTTTCTGAAGAAGGGAAATCTTAACAGATTTTAAGTGTTGGTATTTCTTTTTTAGAAAAGATAGGCTATTTCTGTCATTTTGCCTTTCTTTCTTTAACACTGTATATTGTCTTGATTTTTAAATAATAACATCACTTCCTTAGCAACACTGATTTTCCTTTTTGGCAGTACTGGGGATTGAACCCAGAAGCACTCTACGACTAAGCTACATCCCCAGCCTTTTGAGACAGTCTTACTGAGTTGCCCAGGCTGGTTCAAACTCGCCATCCTCCTGCTTCAGTTTTCCAAGTAACTAGGGTTATAGGCATGTGCCACCACATCTGGCTGTTTCTTTCTTTAGACATATAGATGCAACCATCTCTTAAAGGGCAGATAAGGAAGATAAAAGAAGTTAATGGTTGTAGAGTGTATATGAGGTGCCACGAATCAGGCCAGTCACTTTACATCCATGGTGTCATTTTAGAAAGAAGGAGATGTCATAGAGTGTAAGTAAATTGACCACAGTCACATTACTAGAGGAGGTGGCCCTGGCACTCAAACCCATGTCTGCCTTTTGTCAAAGCCCTTGCTCTCTGCATTTGGCACACTGCATGGCTCACCTGAGGAACCAGGGAGACTTACACGGGGGAAGTGGAAGGAAGGTGGTCCTTCTGAGTGAAGGAAAGGGCTGAATGACCCTTCCTAATGCAGTTAGTCTTAAACTTATATTTATGTCTCAGCCCCTAAAAATGTCTCTGGTATTTATTAGCATCCTTTGCCAACAACAACAAAAAAAAAATAGAGTTCATGTTAAAGCTTCCTTCTGCTGTAGCTCTGCTGTTGCAGCCTCCCTCGGAGAGCCTGAGCATGAAAGCTGGGAGGGAGAGCACACATGACAAGCGATACCAGGCTGGACAAGGCCAGGTCATCCCATCTGCAGGTCGCACAGCCTCCCTAAGCCCTGCATACTCCCCTCAGCCCACTGTGAAGCCTGGGTCTCCTCTCCCTTCCTCTTCACTTCCTCTCCCCACCAGCCAAAGGACTGCTGCCCTAGAATACAAGATAGGACACCTGTACATGACATTAACATGTATGGTTCGGGGCTGCTCACAGGCCCTGCTCAGTAAGCCAGCATTCACAGATGCTCCCTGGCCACAGTGAAAATTGCTCTTCTATAGAGGAGCTCCTGGCAGAACTGAGCACAGGGAATCATCTTCTAGCCCAGGAGTCAGCACATTCTTCCCAGAGGATCTTAGAAAAGTTACATGACAGCCAAGCACAGTGGCACACGCCTATAATCCCAGCTACTCTGGAGGCTGAGGCAGGAGGATTGCAGATTTGAGGCCATCCTAGGCAACTCAGCAAGGCCCTGTTTCAATTTAAAAAAAAAAAAAAAAAAGGAGTCAGAGGCAGTGTCACACACCTGTAATCCCAGCACTTGGGAGGCTGAGACAAGAGGATCACATATTCAAGGCCAGCCTCAGCAACTTTGTGAGACCTTGTTTCAAAATAAATTAAAAGAGCTGGGGGTGTAGCTCAATATAGAGTGCTTGCATAACATGCACAAGGCCTTGTGTTCAATCCCCAGTAGCAGAACATACTTTATGAGAACCTTTAGTTAGATTTTGATCCAGGCTCAGAGTGCTTATTTTCTGGTCTTACAGTGCCCACCTTTTCCATACCCTTCCTCAAATGCCATCTGTCCTTCTCTGGACCTCTCAGCTCTGGGTCATCTTTCTCCTCTGCTTCCCATCACTTGGACCTTTTTACAGCCTCTTTAAATTGTTCCCACGGTTCTAGTCATGCCTCATCTTCCCACCACACCAGAATCCCTTGCATGTGTTTGTCTTCCCAGTGCCTGTGTTAGTCCCTTGCATACGTAATAGGTGTTCATAAATATTTGTTGAATTAGTAAACTTATAATTTTATATTGAGAACCATAGACTCTTAGCATGTTTAGATATTCTAAGGGCTCATGTAGCTAGACTTTGTCCTGTGATACATTCTTTTTGAAATGCCCAGTGACTGCCAAATCACCACTTCTATAGGTAGCCGGTCCACTGGTGGCGACAGAGGTGGCCGTGGTGAAGCCTGCTCAGATGCAGCAGAAACCTGCCTGCCCTTAATGCCCTCTTATTGGCAGTGGCACTAGCCTCCCCCCATTCTATATATGATGACAACTGATGACAGCCACTCATCTCTGGCGATTCCATTTTGTTTGTCTATCTCTCAAATTTTGTTATAGTCTTCATATGGGTAAAGAGTTATATTCTCTAAAAAAAACTGGTAATGGGCAATACCTTTGTATGTGGAAGAAAAAGAGGAATGAATTCCAGGGAAGAATCTCTTGTCAATTTGATACCAGTATATTTAATGCATTTTATCATATGTTCCCAAATTTCTATCTCCACCGTGGAGATAGAAATACCCTCCCTGGAACACCATGCTGATCTACAGTTGGCGTGTCCCTCTGCCCATCTGATGGACGGAAGTCCACCAAGCCCCCACCCCAGCTAGTGGAAGCACCATACTCCCAGTTGCCTAAGCCCAAAACTTGGATCATTCTTGATTCTTCTCTTTCTCATACTTCCCTCACTGGGAAATCTTGTGGACTCTACCTTCAAAATATACCCAGAACCCACCAACTTCTCACCTTTGCTGCTGCCAGCCAGACCAAGGTACCGCCATTCTTCCCCTAGATTATCGTAGTAATTATTGATGTGGTCTTTCTGCCTTTACTCTTGCCCTTTCATAATCTGTGTTCCCCATGTCAGCCAGAGGAGAGGTAACGATGAAAATGAATGTCAGATCATGACACCTCCTTGTTCAGAACTTGCCCTTTCAGAAATGCCACCTCCTTGGAACCACAGCCGCTACGTGGGAGACACCGTTACTGTTCTCACCTCACCTCCTAACACTCCTCCTTGCTCGCTCTCCTGCAGCTGCAGCTGGCTCCCCACCTTTCCTCCACTATCACAGGCATGCTGCGCTTCGGGGTGTGTGCACGGCTGCTCCTCTCGCTGGAGCCATCTTTCCTCCAGATGGCTCAGTCCCTCGCTCCCTCAAAGTCTTTACTCAAGACCTTCTTTCCTGTCCAGATCTTGCCTGACCACCCATTTAAAGTTTGCAAACCCCAAGCACCTCCAGTGCTTCTTACCTCATTCTAATGTTTGGTGAGCTAGAAGATACCATAGTCACTGTTTATTTTCAGTCACCCTCCGGTAGAAAATAAGCTCCCTGTGAGCACAGGGTTTTGTTTGCTAGCCCACCAACACCGTCCTTCCTTTCACACTATATCAAGGATCTCCTTGAAAAGATTATAGAAGTTAAAAGAAAATTCTTTTTTCAATTTTCAGAATCATGTAGTTTCAAATTAATTAGCCCTATGGTAAAAACTAAGTAGTTTTCCATAGTAAATGGAATTTTCTTAATTCTAGAAATTAAAGTATTGAATTTCAGTGTCTGAGACAGTAATGGTGTTATGAATGGACACTCTTTAAAGGTCCCAAGATTCAAAGACCATGCATTACTTATCATCGTAAAAGGGAAATAATATATTCTTCATTGCAAAGAAATGAACCAGAAAAATTGTGAGGAAGCTTTGGGCAGAAACTGTAAAATAATCGGTGTCTTTGTTTTGTTTTTGTTTTTGTTTTGTTTTGTTTTGTTTTTATGGCACTGGGGATTGAACCCAAAGGCATTCTACCTCCAAGCTACACCCCCAGCCCCTTTTTTAATTTTTGTTTTGAAACATGGTCTTGATAGGTTTCTGAGAGTCTTGCTAAGTTGCTGAGGCTGATCTCAAACCTGCAATCCTCCTGTTTCAGCCTCCCAAGTACTGGGATTACAGGCGTATCCCACCACGCCTGGCTATCATAGTGTCTTTTTTTATGAGTATGTGGTGCTGGGGATTGAACCCAGGGGTATTCTACCTTCAAACTACACCCACAGCCATATTTAAATGAAACAGGGTCTCACTAAGTTGCTAAGTGCCTCACTAAGTTGCTGAGGTTGGCATTAAATCTGTGATCCTCCTGTCTAGCCTCCCAAGTACCGGGATTACCATCCCACCTGACTTTATCATAGTGTCTTTGAATTAAAAAGCTTCAGTCACTTCATATTCTGAAATTTATCAAATCTGCTCTGCCAACTCTAGAAACTTCACATTCATCTTATACTAGTTTCTACCTGACTCTTAATACATTCCTGTTGAGTTGGTTCATTTTATGTTAGAAAGACTAGGATTTTTTTGGCCTTGTGTCTTTGTTTTTGTTTTATTCTATTTTGTTTGTGGTACTAGGGATTGAACCACTGAACCCAGGAGCATTCTACCTCTGAGCTATACCTCCAGCCCTATTTTTTTATTTTTGTTTTGAAACAGGGTCTTGCTAGGTTGCTGAGAGTCTCGCTACATTGCTGAGGCTGTCCTTGAACCTGCGATCCTCCTGTCTCAGCCTCCCAAGTACTGGGATTACAGGCATGTGCCACCATGCCCAGCCTGGCCTTGTGTCTTGAACATTACATTCTGGTCAGATGTAGCCTGCCCAGCGTTTCAAGGCCACTGTCCTGATTAGGACTCAGCAGCATGGGTCCCACTGCAACTGCCCTGAGACCCAGCATTTAAAGGCACCCCGTCTTCCTGGCATTCAAGTAGAAGCCAGAGTGTGCTATGGTGCTCTTTTAAGAGCATGGAATTCCAAACCAGGCATCATGACACACACCTGTAATCCCAGTACTTGGGAGGCTGAGACAAGGATCGCAGGTTTGAGGCCAGCCTCAGCAACTTAGTGAGGTCCTGTTTCAAAATAAAAAGGGCTCAGGGTATGGCTCAGAGGTAGCGTACCCCTGAGTTCAGTCCCCAGTACTATTAAAAAAAAAAGAGAGAGAAGCATTCCAAAGATGTCAGTTGTTTATGATGATAGACATGATTGATGAATTGAGTGTAACCTATGACCTGAAAGGAATGTGCTGGTTTTTTGACCCCACAGAACTAAAATATCCCAGCACTGCAAAAAATAAACAAAAACATAAAAAGAAAAAATATAAGCATCTATTAATAAGACTTTGCCAGTGGCCGCAGTGGGCATTGGGGTAGCATGACTTGTGAACCATCACTGAAAGGGGATTTCCAAAATATTTTGAATAATGTACCATCCCTTATGTATGTATGTAGTGTTCTAGGATGACCGCATTTTAATTTATTTGAATATATAAGGTTTACCTGTGTCTAGATGTGTCTAAATTTTTATAGTAATATCATGTATATCCAGTGCCCAATTTCCATAGTTACCATACTCCTAAGACCTACTCAAGTGAAAAATATGAATGCTCCCTACAAAAGTAAACCAAGTAAACAGTGTTGCCACGTTGACACCAAGAGCCTTTAGAAATCTGGGACTTGAAAAAATATTTTCCAAAGCTACAGGCAAGAATCTTGTGAGAAAGCATTTCCCACCAGTTTTAGAAAATCATCACAGAATAGAATTCAAATGAGCCATTTCTACCAGTTTTCTGTTAAAGTTTTTCTCCTTGTTTTTTCACTTGCTATTTTAGAAATTATGGATCCTGATGAGCAATTGGAAACCCTTCACGAGGCTCTGAAACTCCTGCCGCCTGCTCACTGCGAAACCCTCCGGTACCTCATGGCCCATCTAAAGAGGCAAGTCATGCACTTTGAGTTTCATACTTGTATTGCATCCAAATTTTAAGAATAAAATGAAACAAGCCAGGCCCAATAGCGCACACCTGTAATCCCAGTACTTGGGAGGCTGAGACAGGAGGATCGTAGTTTCCAGGCCAGCTTCTGCAACTTAGACCCTCAGAGACTCAGCAAGACCCCGTTTCAAAATAAAAAATAAAAAGGGCAGGCAGTGTAGCTCAGAGGTAGAATGCCCCTGGGTTCAAGCCCCAGTACCACAAAAAAATTTAAAAAAGGAGAAAAAGAAGAAGAAGAAAATGAAACAAAAGATAGAAGAAAGGACAAGAGAGCTATTGAGTGAATCAAAAAATACATGGCTATATTGTCTTGTGAGAAATCACACTAGTTGAATGCTAAAAATATTCTGCACTATAGCACTGAGTGCAGACCTGATTCTGACCTAAATGTATTGGCAGTATATGTTTGCGAATATGCTACAAATACTTCTGTGGAAGGGAAAGAGCTGTAGCTGTAAAGATCCTGCGTAGTAAAGGAAGAACACAGCGACTTAGGGGCAGCACACTTTTCTTATCTTCTTGCTTCAGAATAAGAACTTCAGAGTTGGTGATGGGATTTTAGATTATTGAATTAATGTTGCCTCTACTGAAAACTGGTGTCAAAGTGATGAGGTAAAGGGAGGAATGGAAAATAAAATATTTCATTTAGTTTGGGTTTAATGCTTTAAAGTGATTGATGGTGATAAAGCTTTATTTCCTGCCCAGTCATGCTCAATTTCTACCAGTTGAAGCAAAATTTTCACAATTATGTGACTGTTAGTGGTTTCAGGGTTTCAAAATATCCAAACCAACTAGAAACAAACAAACAAAAAAAATCTGTATGCCCACAGGCAGGGTTATCCAGAAATCATATTTTGGTCACTCATGGATGTTTGCATTTTCCCTCTTTAAAAGCGCCATGAGTTAAACATTTGCTTAATATGCTTACAGTTCCACTTGTAAATTCAAGTTTGCTTCATATTTGGATATAATTAAGTGTTCCCCACTGAAACAAAGGAAGAACTCTGAAATTACAGTGTGTGCTATTGCTAGTGAATGAACAGAAACAGACTCCCTGATGGGGTGGCTCACTCTGAGCCATTTCCTAGCAACTGAGCTCTCCCTACATGCAATAAATGGTTCAGCTTGCAAAAATTCTGTATAGGAAACAGGAGAGCCAAAGTGGAGGGAGGGCCAGCAAGGTGACCCTGCCTGCGGCATAGGCTGGGGCAAGAGATTCCACAAATATGACCCGAACCCACAAAGCCCAGCACATCCACTCAAGTATGAGCCTCAGCAATCACCAGAAGTTAAAATTCTCTGTTAACTTAGTCTACTTGAAAGGAAGTCAGTACTTCGAAGTTACAGAGAAATAACTGGGTGGAAGGGTTAATAGGTGCTCTCAAACCTGTACTATGAATCTCATTTTAGTTTTAGTGCTCGGACATAGTGAAGAACCCAACAGCTTACACAAAATAAATCATCTGTTCCTTCACTTGTATTTTGCAGAGTGACCCTCCATGAAAAGGAGAATCTTATGAGTGCAGAGAACCTTGGAATTGTTTTTGGTCCAACCCTTATGAGATCCCCAGAACTAGACGCAATGGCTGCATTGAATGATATACGATACCAGAGACTAGTGGTGGAACTACTTATCAAAAATGAAGACATTTTATTTTAAAGTTTTAATTTGAAGGGGAAAGAAATGTTTTACAGATGAAGGAATGTTTTATAGTAATTTAATTGGCTTCCTTAGCTGAATTATTTCTTGGTTAGAGGTTTGGGCACATAACCAGATTAAAATGAAGGAACTTTCTGTTGTTTCTGTAGTGCTGCTCAGCTGTCCTTGTAAAACTGCACACACGCTTTCCGGTTCTAGTAATCCTGGGTGTTTATCATGTTAAGACAAACTCAAGCTATTGCATGATTACCCTACTTGGTAAGGAAACCCCGTACCAAGGACACAGCCGACCTGCACCCGCACTGCCTCCCCGTCCTGGGCAGTCTGCGCTTGTAACCCAGCATGTTCCACAGAGTGAACCTGTCGTGACTTTGCTTTCGGGCCATGCCATTGGTTTCTGATGCTTGTACAAATGCGCACACGAGTGAACAAACAGCACCCCTGGCTGCCACATCACCATAGACTTCATCACATGCCGACTTCGCAAATGGTTTGTTTCCAGTTTCTCTTAGCTCTTCTCTAACATAGTACTTTCTTTCCAGCAAAAGCAAAATGTGTTTTCAGATTTGTTACTTTAATAAGTTATCCTACCAATAAAAATGTACAACACAGAGCATTTTCTGTTATTATTGGTTTTCATTGTAATTTTGTATTTTCATCTGGCATGCATTTATTTATTAAATTTGGCGTTTAGAAATCAAAAATAGTGATAGTTTTTTCTTTCTTTTTTTGGTACTAGAGGTTGAGCCCAAGGGCATTCTACCTCTGAGCTATTTTCTATTTGGAAATAGTCTCACTAAGTTGCTGAGAGCCTTGCTAAGTTGCTGAAACTGTCCTCGAACCTGTAATCCTCCTGTCTCAACCTCCCTAGTATTGGGATTACAGGCCTACGCCACCATGCCTGGCTCTCACTCTTTTATTATCAAAAGTTTTGTAGTGAGCTCCTAAAATAATAATTTGAAACTGCTTAGAATCAGAACACTCATTCACTGGATTAGTTTTTTCCCCCTGTATTATTCTGGAAAAAATCTAGAATATTTTCTTGACTTTTTTGAGAGGGGCAGGCAGGAGGTCCTTCTAGATTCATCAGAAGAAAGAAGCGTAACTAAAAAGTGTGACTTTTCCTAAACATTTGGTTCGTTTGAGACCTCTAGGGCTGGCCTGCATTGAGACACCACCACCACCTGGCTGCTAGAGAGGTGGTCTGCACAGAATGCCCGCAACCTGGGATCTGGGCCGGTACTGTCACTAGCCACCAGCGGCTTTGAGTAAGTGGCCCTCCAGAGTCTGTTTCCTGGCCTATCATGTGAGCACCCACCTAGAACTAAGTTCTGTTCTGCTATTAAAAAATAAATAACAGTTGGGCACAGTGGTGGACATAATCCCAGCTACTTGGAAGGCTGAGGCAGGAGGATCACAAGTTCAAGTCCAGCCTGGGCAACATAGTGAGATCCCATCTCAAAAAAAAAAGTCAAACAATAAGACATTTCTAAAGTTTCAAGTCTCTAAGGAAACTGCCGGGCATGGTAGTACTTGGGAGGCTGAGGCAGGAGGATCACAGGTTTGAGGCCAGCCTCAGCAATTCAGTGAGATCCCCCCCAGCAACTTAGTGAGACCTTGTTTCAAAATAAAAAAGGTTGGGAGTGTAGCTCAGAGATAGAACACCCCTGGAATTCAATCCCCAGTACCAAAAAAAAAGAAAAAAGAGAAAGATAGTGGGAACTGACTAAAATATGGAGTTTCTCCAACTCCTTCCTGCTTTCACTCCTGGCTATAGTAGGAAGCTGGTGGTAACCTTTCATTAATGTTTACATTGAAGAAAGTGTAGTTACTCAGGGATATTCCGTCACGGGGAGGGGGACTATCTTCTCAACCACAGTGTCCTATGAAAAATGTCATTGCACTAAGCAACATTGATACAAATTGATAAAGCACAGAGATTTGTTTTTTATAACAAGTTTTTTTTTTTATGTGGAGGCCACTAAAAAGCACTAAACACCAAGGAAGTGCTTTTGACCCAAGAAGCACACCTGCCAGAGAAATCCAGTCAAGTGAACTGTCCCCAAGTTAGGGCCACCCACCAAACTGCACATGCACACAGCTAAAGTCCCTTCTCTACAGTCTTCCTTCTGAAGAAGAAACTGGTGGGAAGGAACATGCTTAACGAGAATGCAGCACCCTGGGGTTTTTTTTTGTATTGTGGTGCTGGGGTTTGAACTCAAAGGCATTCTACCTGAGCTATACCCCAGCCCTATTTTCTATTTGGAAACAGTCTCGCTAAGTTGCTGAGAGCCTCTCTAAGTTGCTGAGGCTGGCTGCAAACCTGCGATCCTCCTGTCTCCGCCTTACAAGTACCAGGATTACAGGCATGTGCCACCATGCCTGGCTATCGCCCTGCTTCTTTCCTAAAAGCTAGGGGTATAGCTCAGAGGTAGAGTGCTTGCCTAGCACTTGCAAGGCCCTGGGTTAGACCCACAGCACCACAAAAAGAAAGACAGAAAGAAAGTAAAAGAGAAAGAAAGAAAGGGCTGGGCGTGGTGGCGCACGCTTGTAATCCCAGTACTTTGGGAGGCGGTGACCAGAGGATCCAGGTTCACGGCCAGCCTCAGCGCTCGCTCTCTCTCTCTCTCTCTCTCTCTCTCTCTCTCTCTCTCTACTTAGTGAGGCCCTCCAACTTCGTGAGACCCAGTTTCAAAATAAAGTATAAAAATAGGGCCGGGGGGCGTAGCGCGGAGGTAGAACACCCCTGGGTTCAATCTCTGGTACTGCAAAAAAAAAGAAAGAGAAAGGAAGGAAAGAGGGAGGGAGGGAGGGGGAGAAAGAAAGAGAGGAAAGAAAGAAGAAAAGAAAGAAAAAGAAAGAAAGAAAGAAGAAAGAGAAAGAAAGAAAGAAAAAAAGAAAAAGAAAGAAAAGAAAAAGAAGGAGAGCAGGCACTTTCTAGAGCCAGAGCTGTATCTGAAGCAGAAGCCATGCCTGTGGAGATACTGACCCTCCCCGCCCCATCATAGTAAATACTAAGTGAATGTCCAATGGTAGTTCTGGGCTGACGAGGTTCCTGTTTACCAGCCCTATGAAGAGTGCACTTGGTTGCTTTTCTAAACAGATGGTGTGGCTCATCCCTCCGGGTGTACAGACGCAAATCACAGTTCCTTCAGCTGCAAACACACGTGGACTATTGGGTGGCACTTCAATGAAATGAAGAAAATTCCCAGCCATGCAGGGAGCTTTGCTCAATAATTACCCAGACCCTTCTACATACCGTTCTCTGGCCAGTGGGAGGTTTCTTAAATCATGACCTTTCATGATGCGGCAAAGGTTTCTGTTTCCACCACCTCCAGAGTGGGCGGAGGGAGCAGTAAGCCCTCCACGGTCACTCACTACAGACACTGTCCTCAATGTCAAGTGTCCATGCCTCCTCAACTTCAGTATAAGGCTTCAAAGAGCCAGGCATGGTGGCGCACGCTTGTAATCCCAGTACTTTGGGAGGCTGAGACCGGAGGATCTGGGTTCGCAGCCAGCCTCAGCTCTCTCTCTCTCTCTCTCTCTCTCTCCCTTCCTCCCTCCCTCCCTGTCTCTCTCTCTCCCTCCCTCCCTCCCTGTCTCTCTCTCTC
>PVJS01019238.1:0-28468 GCA_004027185.1 Glis glis | reverse complement strand
ACCACCATGCCCGGCTCAGATCTATTTTTAAAAGCATGCTTCTCTCTCTGTTCTTATGCCTGTTTTATCCGGTTTGGTCAGAAGGAATGAAACTATGGGGCAGCTTTGGGTTGAGGAATTGGTGTTTGGAACATTCGTGTGGCTGCTCAACCAGCCGGAATCTCCTCGCACACCCAAATACTATCCACGCTCAGTTCTCTAGGTGAAAGGAGGCAGCATTAGTTATGAAAGTCAAAATTGAAGAGAAAGTGAAACTCTCTATTGTATCAGAACTTGGTCAGGGTGTTGTTCACAGGTTCAGTCACCTGCCTTGGGTTTTCTTGTTCTTCCTGGCTCTATATTGCTCCCAATCAAGAGACCTAGAAGCAAGAATTCAGCCGTCTAGCATGGCCAGGCAAAGGAGCCTGAAAACCCCACATCATGAGTGAGAGTCAGTAAGATGTTTTTAAGTACCCAGTAGTCTACGATAGGTGTCAAGCCACATCCCCTCTGTTTTATCCTCTGCCCCAGCTCTTTGTGCCTTTGTGTGACTTTCAACCAATGTGTTTCCTCTCTCTGGGGCACTTGTATTTCCAAACCTTTCTCTCTCAGGATGGGATGAGATGTGTCCTTTGTAAAAGAGGTTAACTAGTCATCTGGTGACAGGTTCTTTTATGTACCTTCCTAGAAAGGCACAGTGGGGCGGCTGCCACTTCCGGGCTCACAGTGATGTCCTAGGGGGAGGGACGGACCCCTCCAGGAGAAGGAGCAGAGGAGGCCGCCAGGAGAGCTTGTGTAGTTTATAGGTTTCTGGAGTGCAGGGCTCTCCAGAGGTCTGTTGTTATTCTGACCCTACCCTTAGCTTCAGAAGGGAAAATGAGACGGCCAGCGCAGGGACACACTGGGGACTTCTGGTTCATCCTGACAGCCCGTGTGGAGGGTGCTCTGCATGGGAAGTATGACTCACCAGTCTTGGTCATGACTCTGGGCCCAGGATTCACAGAGTTACAAAATTAGCAACCAGCGTGTACACCCACAGAGTACTTAGACATTTCCCATTCAAAACACTCAATGGGATGAATACACAGAGAACAGGAAGGTTAAAAGGGCTGTCAGTTATCACAGCTCTTCTAGTTAGCCTGCAGAATATATTCTTCGCTGCTTCCCTGGTTATGTTTCTCTTTCTGGGGCGTATGTTCTCTTTGCTTCACCATTTAGTACCTGTTCATTCATCCATTCAAGATTTTTGTTTTTGTTTTGCAATGCTGGGGATGGGAGCCAGAACCTCACGCATGCCAGCAAGCCCTCCACCACGGAGCTACACACTCAACCAAGAATTTTTATTGAACCTCTTCCCCGTGTCTGGCACTGATCTAGGTCCATTGGGCACATCAGTAATGAGGCAGACCTTACTCTCAGGCAGTTCACCATTCACTGGGGAACCTCGGGAAAGTAACTTAATCTCTTATACTGTGAATTTCTCGTCTGTAAAATGAAGATAATATACCCGATTCATTAGATAATGTATACGTAGCATGCCACAGAGTACCTGACACTTAGTGGACATTTAATTAGTACTCGCTGTTAGCTTCCGTTGAGAAACAATTGGTGTGGGACTAGGATTGATTACCGGTGTCCTGATGTGCCTGCTAATGCCATAGTCAAATCTTTATTCTGGGAGCTTTGGGCCTCAGTGGTGCCACTGCTGGGAACTTAGCCACAGGGAGGGTGGGACTGGAGATGGTGAACTCGGCATGTGCCTCCACCCGTTGGTCAGACCTCACTCACTCAATCTGCAGATCGATCTAAAGTATAATTCAATTTTATGGTCATCATCTATCTCCTCTTTATTGTGGGGAACCACCCAGACAGCTGCGCAATGAAAATAAAGCCTGGGAATGCAAGGCGTGTCTCTGGCTGCAGTCCCACAGGGAGCAAGGGGACAAAGCCTGCACTGCCTGCCTTCAGTGGAGAAGCTGTGCTGCCTCCCAGGCCCGCAGCTTCTCTGGACCCCAGTTCCTTCCTCCTTGGTGAGGTTTCTGGACCCCTGCAGGCACTGACAGTTTCTGCTTTTATACTGGTATGAAACTCTGTTCAGGTGTTAACAGATGGTAAACACAATCTCATGATATCATCATCCGCATGGGAGTTCCTGAATAGATCGTATCTATTTCTGTCCTCCTGGTGACCCTCCCACGAGTCCCTTTGGGTCTGGAAAAGGTGAGGTAGGCACTCTGATCCTCCTCAGTGAGACCTGGACTGCTTGGTAGTAGGGGATTGGCAGACAAAGCCATCTTTAAAAAGGAGGCACTTCCAAGTGCCTAAAATAGTTGTAATAGTAGCTGGTCACTCAGCTCCTTTAACAAGGGCAAACCTCCTTCAGTCAGGGAGAAAAAGCTTAAATAGCCAAAGACAGTTAACTGTGACTTTTTTTTTTTTTGGCAGTACTGGGGATTGAACCCAGGGGCATTCTACCTCCGAGCTACACCCCCAGTCCTATTTTTTTTATTCTTTATTTTGAAACAGGGTCTCACTAAGTTGCAGAGGTTCTCACTAAGTAGCTGAGGCTGGCTGTGAACCTGTGATCCTCCTGTCTCAGCCTCCCAAGTACTGGGATTACAAGTGTGCGCCACCACACCTGGCTTACCTGTGGCTTTAAAAAGTCTTAAAGCGGGCAGAGGGACACTGGTCATCTCTGAGGTTCCTTCCAGGTCTATGACTCTAGGACCATAACTACCTTGAGCTGAAGATAGTTTGAAGCTGGCCTGAAAAACCCCAGGGGGAGAGGAGAAAATAAAATTTAAAAGCTGAGACTGCTTAGAAAGCGAACAGGGAGCCGGCCGTGGTGGCGCATGCTTGTAATCCCAGTACTTTGGGAGGTGGAGACCGGAGGATCTGGGTTCGCGGCCAGCCTCAGCTCTCTCTCTCTCTCTCTCTCTCTCTCTCTCTCCGTCTCTCTCTCTCCTTAGTGAGGCCCTCCTCAACTTCGTGAGACCCTGTTTCAAAATAAAGTATAAAAAATAGGGCCGGGGGTGTAGCGCGGAGGCAGAACGCCCCTGGGTTCAATCCCCGGTACCGCAAAAAAAAAAAAAAGAAAGCAAACAGGGAGGGTGAGAAACCCTTGGAGATTTTTCCAGCTGAGATTTGGCTGCATTTAAGAGCCATTTTTTCAGCATTGCAAGGTTCACCTCTCTAAAAGGTGTTTATAGAAATCTGCTGCTATCCGATTTAAATCAGCTCGCCAATCTGGCTAATTGGTGTGGTTTGAAAGTAGCCACGGGGCAGGTACTAAGAGGTTTGCCACACTTTGCTGAGCCCCAGCGCCACCTCCTGCAGACTTGATTTGCACATTCCCAATTTTTGTGGTCTTGCCATTACCTCCCTGCCTAAGCCCACTCCGCATTTCCCCTGTCATTTGCAAGGTTTTCTCTCTGTGTGGGGGTGTGGTGGAGCCAGATAAGCCTGGCGTGACATCTGCCACTTGTTAGTTATGGGACTTGAGCATGTTTAACCTGAGTTTCAGTTTTCTCATCCATAAAACAGGACCACATTAACCTAGCTTGTAGAGTTTCTGTAAGAATTAAATGTGAGCCAGGTGTGGTGGCGCACACTTGGGAGGCTGAGACAGGAGGATCGCAGGTTCGAGGACAGTCAGCAATGTAGTGAGACTCAGCAACTTAGTGAGACCCTGTCTCAAAATAAAAAATAAAATAGAGCTGGGGGTGTAGCTCAGAGGTAGAATGCCCCTGGGTTCAATCCCCAATTAAAAAAAAAAGAATTAAGTGTACATGCATACATGATCCTATTTAAACTTTAATTGCAAAGCATTTGAGTAGGGTATAAGTATGAGTAGAGTATAAGTGGGGTAGCATATAAGTATGTCCAGATGTGCCATTTAGTAGCTCTGGAGACCTCGATCAAGTTACTGTGCCTCAGTTTTCTCAACTGTAAAACGAAAAGGATAATACTACCTACTTCAATTCTTTGATAATGATTAAATGAGTGAATGGGTATAAGATGCTTAGCATAGCAATCAGCTACTGTGTGCTGTGTCTTAGCTGCTAATCTTATTATGCAACATACCCAGTAGAATGCCTGGCTCTGGGTAATGCTAAAAAAAAAAAAAAAAAAAAAAAAACTGGAATCCCTAGCCACTGTTTAGAACCTGGAGTTCTAAACTTGCTGTGGATCCTCTGGAGGGCCCCTTCCTTTGTAGTTGTTCTGTTTAGCAGACCTCTCTCCAGTTAATATGAAGCTGGGGCCTTGGTATCTGCTGGGCAATCAGGCCCATGTTGGGGGTGGCCCAGGTAAGTCAGCAGGTGCATCCAGAAGGACCAACCACAATGTTCACTGACTTCATTCCATGGTTTGCCTGGGACACTTCAAAGTGGGAAGACAGAGTGTGTGACTTGGGGACCCGCTCAGGAAAGCAGGCAAGCATCCTGCCTTCCCAGAAGGAGGTGTCCCCCAAACAGCTTTTACCTCTACATCTTGTCAGCTCTGACTCATGCCAAAGGAGGCTCTGGGTTAGCTCATCTGGGGATGTTTTTCTAAGCCAGCAAAATGAAGTAGGTGACAACAACTTCCAGTCGCAAGGCTTTGGCTCTGAATGCAACACAGGGTTTCCACTTGCTGGTGAGGGCTGCTGGTGCTTGGCCCTGCAGGGAGGACTGCTTTAGGAAGGCTGCCACAGGGGGAGGGGAGCTAGGTTGCTGGCCCAGCTGCTTGCTGCACTGGTCCAAACTGGCTGTGCTGGGTCTGCAAGGAAAAGATACTTTCACCAGTCAGCAGAATCAATCACAGATTGAACACAGCCCCATGCAAGCGCAGTGGAGGGCACAGTAGAATGTTCAGACATGGCCCATGTCCTCAAGGAGTTCACCAAGCTGCTGAGGAGACAGTAGCACTTACCGAGTAAACTAATAATAGGATATCTGAAATCATCAGTTTGTCCTTGCAGACATCAGTGACCTGTGAGACTCTTAAACTCCTGAAAGTCCAGGTAGAACAGAGCTTACTAGTAGAAGCATAATAATATCTATGGTATACTAGGCATTCTTTTAAAGGCTATTATTATTTTTTTATTTATGGATCACAGTAAACTTTTGTAGTAGCTGTCAATATTCTCATTTTCAGGTGAGGAAACTTGGAGCAGGAAGGTGAAGGGAATAGCCAGAGATCATACAGGTAAAAAATGATGGAGCCAGGGTGCAAAGCCAGGCTCTCTGGACTTTAACTGGTGGCTGCTTTTAGGCCAACTGTGGAATAATATAAAGTTTACTCACTATTACAGGTTATTTCCTTATCTAAAGAGCTGTCCCTCTTTAGAGTAAAATTTAAACTTACATTATGATTTGAGAGTTCTTTGGGTAAGTTTAAAATTGAACTAAGATTCATGTGCTGGGTAACCAGCTATCACCAGGCTCGATTGGTCTTTCACCTCTACTTATAAGTCTTCCCACTATTTTGCTACATAGACGGGTTAGCCCTAAATGGCTGCTTGTAAGTAGCTCGTCTAGTTTCGGGGTATTTAACTTTAATTCTTTATGTTAAGATATTTCTAGTTAATTCATTATGCAAAAGGTAAAAGTTTTAATCTTTGCTTTATTTTACTTTGAGAATTCTTTCATCTTTCCCTTGAGGTACTTTATCTATAGCGCCGTATAATAATTTCTATCTCCTATACTTTTATTTGGATAAATGTTTTGATTTATATAAAGTATGTTAGTTAAGTTGAATTTAGATGGGCTAGGTTTGGTTCAAAATGTTTATATGAATAAAATCTTCTGGGTGTAAGCCAGATGCTTTGGTTAAGCTACATTTTGATTACTCCAAGCACACTTTCCAGTATGCTTACCATGTTACGACTTATCTCCTCTTGCAAAGTGTAGAAATTAAATTATGGATTAATAATATTCATGCTTGAGGAGGGTGACGGGCGGTGTGTGCGTGCTTCATGGCCCTATTCAGCTAGGCTCTCTATTCTTAGCTTACTACTAAATCCGCCTTTTACTTTTAGATTTCATAAAAGTTGACGTGAATATACTTGGAAAAGGAAATGTAGCCCATTTCTTTCCACTTCATGGGCTACACCTTGACCTAACGTTTTTATGTTAATACTTGGGCTTACTTTGATTCCTTGTTAAGGTTTGCTGAAGATGGCGGTATATAAGCTGTGGTAGCAAGAAGTGGTGAGGTTTATCGGGGTTTATCGATTATAGAACAGGCTCCTCTAGAGGGATATAAAGCACCGCCAAGTCCTTTGAGTTTTGAGCTGTGGCTTTTACCCTCCAGGTTAAACCACCTGGAGCCAGGGAGGGTGGCTCTGGGAATCACACTGGAAAACATTCCTTCCTCTCAGGTTGCAGGGAACCCACAGGTGGCCTCAGTTGATGGGGTTTAACCCACTGTGCCTGCTCCTGCCCTTGCGACTAAGGCCACTCGTATGTCTTGCATTTGTGCCTTGAGGGAGAATCTGCTCAGGGTGCCCAGGGTCCACCCAGGATAGGAAACTCTCTTAGGGCATAGGTCTCCTGCCAGACCACTCCGAGGCTTTGGGCCCATTTCCAGCTGCCTTCACTGGAGAAGAGGATGCCAATCCAATCAGTCGTGACAGGAGTGGAAGAGATTGCATGGCAGAGAGGAATCAAACCGTTCCCTGCAACCTGGAAGAGCCTGCTTAATGTGTGAATCCACAACCAATGGGCATGGCAGCTCTACTTCCCTGATAGTGGGGAATTGCGCTTTCTGCTCACTCAGAAGCTTTTAAAAACATACATGTTTGCACAAGGTATATTTATAAGATTGGTAATACTACTGAAAAATAAATCTATCCAACTCTCCAACTATAGGAAGGAAGAAAGAAGAAATAACATTAATTTTGTAAAAAGAATCAATTCATCTTAAATATGAGAAAACAAAATGGATTTCTTATTCTCTCTCCCTTTTTCCTGTTGCTTTGGTGGAAAGCAAATACTCTTCATTGTGGAGAATAATTCCAGACCCATGGTTTACCTTAGAGTCATGACATATGAGAGTTAGAGGGAATTTAGAGATCATCAAGCCCAATTCCTTAGTTAGTGGAGGAAGAGACTGGACCAGTGGCTGAGCTTGTTCCTATAAGTGGTGGGTGGCAGAATGTTGGCACCTAAGGTCCTAAGATTCCCAGTCCAGGGCATTTTCTACACCATCATTCCAGGCCATTATATTTGCCCAGAGAACATTGGAAGCGGCATGGTGGTATCAACTCTAAGCATAGGAAAGGCAGGTTATGCTGCGGATGGTCAGTCGCTATTCTGCAGCTCTACTGAGGCAAACACGGGGCTTAACTCACTGCAGATCCAATAGAGAGTTAAGACATTGTGACGGGAGATGGGAAAGTGATTATTGTAGTCCCTGGAGTTATGCTACCTGGAAAGTCTACCTGTGATTCCACATGAAGGCAGAAGCCAGCCCACAGGCTTATTCTCCTTCCTCTTTTTCAAGCTATTGGGTCATAAATAGTATGTGGGATATTTTTGTTCTTCTGCCCAACACTTATCTTTCTGGAAAGTAAAACAGTGAGCCCTTAACCCTTGTGAAACCAATTTGAGATGCCGCAATGAAAATATTACTTTGTCAACTTGTCTGCAGAATTCTTGGTTCTCCTGCTGTTGTGTTAGTCAAGACTTTTGGTGGCACACACACTTGAACTAATTTAAGCAAAAAATAAAAAGTACTAGCTCATGAAATCCATGGAAAACACTGAGTATCCACAGGAAGCAAAGGTCAGGGAAACACGGATGTCGGCCCCAGGAATCAGGCACTTCGATGTACCTTCATCTCTGCTTCTCATTACTTCTCCTCGCTCTGGCTGTGTCCTTCTCTTTTGCTGCAGATAAGCTGTCTCCCTTTCCATGGATGCATTGCCATCTGTTTCCCTCACCAGAGATGAACTGAGCCGATGAACTCTCGCTTGTTTCAAGTTAAGAAATCCCACAAGAGGGCCAGAGTGATCAGCTGTGACCACAGTGCTGGGTCACATAATAGCATGACAATTCCAACATGAACACATGGTTTGCCCCAGGGAGATGCAAGATCCCAGAAGACTGGGAGGTACTGGGCCAAGACAAGGATATTCTTGGCCCAATACCCCACCCCCTTCTTAGAGATGAAGTTTGATGAGAAGAGACTGAACAATTAGATGGTGAGTGAGAATCCTCAGAAGTCAAAATAAAAATCCTGGCCTGGGACATCCTTCTTTTTATTGTTTTATTATTACTTTTTTAACAATGTTTTCAAACTCAGTGGAAAAAAACCTGCAGTGAGTCTCTCCTTGACTTGGCACTCGAAGAGTCACACCTGGGTATTTTAGGACCCGAGTCAAGTTTGAAGAACTGTGTTCCCTCTTCCCAGCCCTCTCTTCAGAGAACTAAACCATGGGGGTAACAATCCTGTAATTTTAACAGTATTTATAAATCCCTGATCCTTTATGTTGTGCTTTTTTCTACACTGTGCTTAGTCTGAATGTTGCTATTTTCACAGAGGAAATCAGAGGAAAGAGATTATAATTATAGGTCAAACGCCACCTCCGGAAGCATTGAAGGCAGCAGAGAGCCTAGGACTCCTGCCCTTTTCCGGGTGACACCCTGGACATCTCCTCCTTCTATCCCCAAGCCTCCGCCAGCTCTTTGCCTCTGTATCCCCATATCTTTGCTTTCTTTTGCTTGCCAGTCTGGCATATCATGAGGCATAAAGGGAAAGTTAGAATAGAAAGCCAGAGAGTTAACACTGCATGATGCTTGGGCAGGCCTGCCTCTTGGAGATAATTCAAATGGAAAAGAAAAGAAAAAAAAAACCCAACAACATTTCAGGTCATTGGCCTTTTTAAACAGACCGCCGGCAATATTTACTCCTCCTGAAATAGCACAGTCACATGAAATAAAACCGTATTCCGTAAAGCCTGCAAAACAAAAGGACAATTTACAGGCTGGTACACGCACTGAGGGCCCTCTGTTTGCTGGCTGGGTCACAGCCTCTGCCTCCTGGCCCTCCTGGCCACCTTCTGACAAGGTCTCGGGAGATCTGTGGGGGCCAAGGTCAGATTGCCTTGGAGGTCCTCCCTGACGTTTTCCCCTTTAAATAACCTGGAAAGGTAGCCTGAGAGTCAAGAGCAGGGCTGGGACGAGAATGTGGCAAATGTGGCATCTACCACAGAGCCAGTTCCTGAAGAGGTCACACTGTGGGCGCCACAGGACCTCACCGGATGTCACAGGATGCCAGTGGCACCCATCGCTCTCCAACATGTTCACCTCTTGTTTCTTCTCCCTCCTTTACCTCTACTTTGTTATCTATTTACTCCTCTCTCTCTCTCCAGACCTCTTAGCTCTGCTGGGGCCCTTCATGGACCATTAATGATTAGCTGTTGCTTGGAAGATGTAGACTGGCCGCTGATGGGGGGTGGTGAATGAATGTACCGTCCCAGGCCAGGTCTGGGACCACGGTGAATTCCCAGAGACCCAGACTTCCCTGACGACCCAAGGGAATGTTTTCAGCCTCACTCTTGTTTTTTTAGTGTGCTTTTATTGGTGCATTATAGTCTCACATCACAATGGAAATCAAATTGACATTGACACACATGCACGCAGCACTTGGTGCCCCCTACCCTCCCCCAACACAGAGAACTAAGATTGACATTGGTATATTCTCATATGTAAATATGGTTGATGGTAGAAATTCCCTTAATGAACTTCATTCTTCCCCTTCCCCTTCCCTTAGATCGGTTCCCTGACTTCACTGAGGCTTCTCCACTGCTGTGTGGAGGCCCTTTTGTAGCCTCCTTGCTCCCTAGCTTGTGCATATTAGAGAAGACATATAACCCTTCTCTTTCTGTGATTGTCAGCCTCACTCTTTACATCTTTTCTCCTTCGTTGCCAAAGAGTCCATTGAAAAAAAACAAAAGCCACTTAAAAACTACATTTGTGAGCGCCTGATGCTTCTCAAAGCCTTTCACATCCATTGATTTCATCTTTACATCACCTTGGGAGGTGGGCAAAGCAGGTGAGGAAACAGAAAAACAAAGAGATTCAGTAGCGTGCCCAGTCACTCAGAGAACTACGGAAAAAAAAGAAAACAAAACTCATTCTGGACACCAAAGAGGAATCCTCTAGCACATACAACATTGGCCTCCATCCTTGGTTTATTAAACCCTGAAGTTTGTCACCTAGAACTTCATAAAACAAATTTTCCTGCGTGTCTAAGTGTCCTTTACAATTCATAGGTTCCAAGTGGGCAATACCCCAGGGGGTGCTGGAATGAAATAGATATACATAAAAAAGGCAAATTTGTCACTGAATCTTTCTGTTTATTCACTTACAGAAGGCAGATTTCCAGGGGGTCACTGAGGTTGTGACCCCCTGAGGGTAAGCCAAATAATTTTCTTTACATCAACAATCTAGCAGGTTCTGGTATCATTCTTTTGTACATGCCAAAGTGTACAGTAAGTGGAAAAGAGTTAGCCAGAGACATACATAGTGTACTCCATTTTTTTCAAATGATTGAAAATTTTGACCATAAAGAAAAATTACTTTTAGACCTCCAGTGAAGTCTGTCTATCTACTGTCTATCATCTAACAGTCAATGGTCAATCAACAAATACTGGGTGCTTAGCACCATGCTAGATGATGTTGAAGGTTCTAATATCTAATGATATGTTCCCAGGAAAAAGAGACCTTGAGAAGGGGTATAGCAGAAACTTATACTTTCATTTCCTTTTTTTTATGGTACTGGGGATTAAACCCAGAGTTATGAGTCATTCTACCTCTGAAATACACACCCAACCCTTTCTTTCTTTTTTTTTTTTTTAAGCAGGATCTTCTAGGTTTCTGAGTGTCACTAAAATGCTGAGGCTGGTCTCCATCCTGTGATCCTCCTGTCTCAGCCTCCCAAGTATTGGAGTTACAGGTGTGCACTGCCATGCCTGGCTTTGCTTTCAGTTCTAACAGTTGCACCTGCATCAGGGATCACCTTTGCCTGGAGCCCCAGAGAGCTGAAGGGCCTGGAGTTTACATACCCAGAGAATAGCTGTAAACCAATGACTGACAGGTGCAGAGGGTAAACACTGCCCTACGCTGTCACTGCCCCGTGAGACTGAGCTCAAGTTACCCTTCGTGGGCTGCACTTGAGTCCACATCCTTTTTTGGATTCCACATGTTCCCCGTCCTACTTTCCCACTCCCCTACTGGTTTTTCCTGGGAACACATCCTTAAAAAAATCACTTGCATACCAGTTCTTATCTGGGTTTTCCCAGAAGCACATGCAAAGACAAAGTTTTCTCCAGTCTTGGACTCCCCCAACCCAGGTCTCTAGGATCATAGTGAATGAGAGCCATGGGGGAATGGAAGACCAGGCCAGCCTGTCGGCACCAGAAAGATGAGACTGAAGGCTGAGGATGGTGCTTTCTAGAGACCAGGAACAAGGGAAGTACTCAGGCAGGGAGAGACATTGTCTCCAAGTCTGCACAGAATCTATCTCCCTTGCAGGGAAGGGAGGACTGCTGGGAACTGCATTTGGTTCGACACTAGGGTTTCCAGTTTGTTAAATACCAGGAGATGGAACCGAGGCAGGAGAACAACATTCTCAAAGTGGGCAGGGGTGACAGCTGTGAGGTCCCTTTTCCAGGTGGCACCTGGGAGCAGATGTCCAGGAGCACTTGGGAACCATCGTCTGTGATGTCCAGAAATAACTGGGAAAAGGAAGGAAGCAACGAACACATGCTACGACATGGATGCACCTTGAAAACATAATGTTTAGGGAAGAATCCAGGCACCAAAAGCTACAGAGCATATGGTTCCATTTACACGAACTCTCCAGAAAGGCAACCCACAGAGACAGAAAGCGCGCTAGTGCTTGCCAGGGGCTGGAGGAGGTGGGCATGTTTGATTGGTATGGGGTTTCTTTTCTTCTTTTTCTTTTCTGTGGTACTGAGGATTGAACCCAGGGGGGTTCTACCTCTGAGCTACACCCCCAGCCCTATTTTATTTTTTATTTTGAAACAGTTGCAGAGGGCCTTGCGAAATTGCTGAGGTCGGCCACAAACCTGTGATCTTCCTGTCTGGGTTTCTTTTTCAGTGATAGAAATGTTCTGGAACTAGATAGTGATAATGGTTGCACAACTTTGTGAATATACTGAATGGTACACTTCACGAGGGTAAGCTTCGTGATACCTAATTATAACTCAATTTTAAAAAAGAATGAACTAGGAAACTTTGCAGTGGTCAAAGAAGGGCTGAGGTCCTGATTCACCAATGAAGACTTTGTAAAAGTCAGAGAAGTTAGGCCGGAAGTTAGTAAAATTTTTATTATTAATGTTGCTACTGTCCCTTCTCTTGTTGCCCAAATTGTCCCCTGGTGATAATTGAGATCATTGGTGTTATGTGAGGAAATATATAACTCAGTGCTAAATTGCACAGCACAAATTCTCCATGCTGAAGAAGACCCAGTATATAAATAATAAACTGAACAACCTCTGTGTACATGTGGTATATGTGGTGGCCATGGCTAGATACATATTTTTAAATGTCTTCAATGCTTTAGGATCTCCACTGCCCAAGACAGAACACTTGTCTGTCTGTCTGTCTGTCTGTCTGTCTCTCTCGCTCTCTCTCCCTCACTCTCACTGGGGATTGAACCCAAGGGCATTCTACCTCGAAGCTACACCCCCAGCCCTTTTTATTTTTTATTTTAAAACAGGGTCTCACTAAGTTGCTGAAGGTCTCTCTAAGTTGCTGAGGCTGGCCTCGAGCCCGCAACCCTAGTCTCAGCCTCCCAAGTACTGAGATTACAGGCATGTGCCACCATGCCCAGCTGGAGACATTTTTCTCATTGTTTCATGGGTGCCCATCCCATTTCCCCAACTATAGTGTCAGTTTTTTGAGAGTAGAGGTCCTGTCTTTTTAGACAAAGGGATTCCCTCTTCCTTTCCTGCCCTAAACTATGTACCTCTAGGGCTGACACTGTAACCTCCCTATCTGACTCTAAACTGAACGTAGGCCAGGGCCTGGCACCAAGGTCTGCCCTGTGAGGGGCTTCCACCCTGGACAGGGCTCTGTTCTATTTGCTACCAATCTCCCCAGATTCTTCTCCAATGCTGAATGTTGGTTCGTGGATCCAGAGATTGGCCTCATGTCTGTCCTGATACTTCTTGGTATCATTTGATCCCTTCAACAAGAAAGCAGGTTTGATTTCTGGAGGTCATTGTGACACCTGATTTCTCAATACATTCCAACAAGGAGTGGGCCGATTGTGATTACACAGTTGATATGAAACCCCAGCAAAACTGAGGCCTAAACTCTGAGGCCAGTTCAAAAGTCACCGCAAGTTTCCTTGTTCAGTGGAAGGAAAAAGAGCTTCCAGCCAGGTGTGGTAGCACACCCCTGTAATCCCAGTCCTTGGAAGGCTGAGACAGAAGGATCACAGGTTCGAGGCCAGCCTCAACAACTTAGAAAGATCCTCAGCAACTTGGTGAGATCCTGTTTCAAAATAAAAAGTAAAGCCGGGCGTGGTGGCACATGCTTATAATCCCAGTACTTGAGAGGCTGAGACTGGAGGATCCGGGTTCATGGCCAGCCTCAGCTACTTAGTGAGGCCCTCCACAACTTAGTGAGACCCTGTTTCAAAATGAAGAATAAAAAATAGGGCTGGGGGTGTAGCCTGGAGGTGGAATGCCCCTGGGTTCAATCCCCAGTACCGCAAATAAATAAATAAATAAATAATAAAATAAAAAATAGAAAGGGCTGGGGTGTAGCTCAGAGGGAGAATGCCCCTGGGTTCAATCCCCAGTACCAAACAAGCAACCAAACAAAAAAAAAAAAAAGGAGCTTTCAAATAAAACGTAGAATTTAACTCCCTCCATCCAGTTCCCTCTGCATTTCCCAAACTTTGGAGGCTAAAAATAAATCCTTTTCTGACACTAGTTAGTTCCTTTTCCTCTGAAAACCATGGTCAGGAAGACAGTTAACGTCCCACGGTTCCTGTGTGCTGCGCGCTGGCCCTGGCTCCTCACTGCCCTCTCCTCCAGGGTCTGTCTTTCCTAAGGGGTGCGTCTGCACATGCCCAGGTTGGCTGTTTACTTGGAGGCCTGGATGAATAGGAATGCCACGCCCTGGTTCCAGGGCTGGCAGAGTGCCTGCCCACCCCTACCGGCTTCCAGCCAGAGATGGCCCAGGGTTGAAACATTCTCTCTAACAGGCACGTTCTCAATGTCCCTGAGGCTGGGTCACATCTGGAATCAGAATTTCTGCCTCCTAAGGGAGTATCGTGTCTGTGGTTTTCGGTGTGTATTTCTGGGGTTTGTATATGCACATTAGGGACTGGAGTGTTTGTGTGTACGTACGGGCGTGTTTATTTTGGCAGTTGAAGTGGCTAAGTGTATATAAAAATTGTTATTTATAGCGAAACAGCCAAACAATAAAAATATAAATTAAAAACTACTCTGTTTTCACCATATTGAACATTTTTTCCATGTATCTCTACACACACACACACACACACACACACACACACGTGCATGTGGAAAATGCAATTTCCCATTTAGTTATCAATATACTGGAAGGCTGTTTTCTAAGCTAATACTAATAGCAAACAGTTACTGAATGCTTGCTATATGCCAGGCACCATGCTGGTCCCTTCACATGGATGAATCTCATTTATTCCTCACGGCCACTCTCTGAGGCAAGTAGGTACTAATATATTCCCACTTTACACAGGAGGAGACTCAGCCCGGGGAGAGTAGATAAGGTTAGTCTCCAGTGAGTGGCCAGGCCCTCCTAAGGGGGCAGAACTGGGCTTTAGACCCAGCAGATTCCAGAAACTGCTCTGACCACTGTCTGATGGAACCAGACAACAGTAGGCAGCACGACTGGGCAAGGGTCTTCAAGTCCATTCATTCATTCATTCATTCATTCATCATTTACTGAGTGCCTAACATGGACTGGATCACAGGGTAAAAATATGAACAAGACACAGATCTTCTTGAGTCTCAAAATCTTTTGAGGGAGAAAAATATATAAATTATCCCAATTTAGAGTAATTGGGCAAATTACAAAGAGAACAAAGGGGAAGCCACTCATACTACCAGGGGAAATTGTAGAGGTAACATTTTAATTGATTCTAAAAGAGAGAGAAGGGGGGGAGATGGAGAGAGAGGGAGGGACAGAGAGAGAGAAACTATTAGAGTTAAGGTGGGTGGGGTGGGAGGGAGAAGGGGCCTCTTCATGCCGAGCAAATAGCAAGCCAAAGGGCCTGGAAATCTCAAGTGCACGGTGTGGCCACAGGCAGGGAGTGAGGGCTAGGAGGTTCCAAGGTGAGGACACAAGCTGTGAAGGGTCTGGATGCTTCGCTGAACAATTTGGCCTTTATCGTATACACAGAGGGATGACTGAGGTGTTTGGGCAGGATGATCTGAAGGTCAAGAGAGAGGTCTGGGCTGGGGGGATCTTCGGGGAGCCATGAACATATGGGTAAAAGTTGAAGCTAGAGAAATACATAATGTTTCTTGAGGGGAGTGTGCTAGTGAGAAGAGAGGAGGGCAGAGCTTGGAACACAGGAAATGCCCAAATATAAGGGGTAGGTGGGAGATAAGGGAATCTGATCCCCAAGAATGAGGTAGGGGATGGAGAGAATAAAGTAGCAAAATTTATTATAAGGAAAATACGTAGAAATCACTAGCTATTATCTGTAGGAAAAAAAAGAAGGCTGGGATAGAAATAAGTCTAGTTGAGAGTGTTGAACAAAGCAGTAAGATTTTTTTAGTCGCTTTTGATTCTAGGATGTTCTTAAAAGCCTTTCAAGTTCCATCATGTTGTCCCTCCCAGCGGTGTCTTTTTCTCCCATGTCTGGATGGCAGGCAATGGAGCAGGAGCAGGAGTCACAGCCTCAGTGGCACCTTGCCCTATGGTGGTCCTGCATGGAGGATGGTGCTGGTCCCTACACAGGTCGAAGGTGCAGGACACGCTTCGGACGTAGAGACCCTTGCTAGAAGCTCTCAGGAACCAGCCTGGGGAAGCCCTCCCACTCTTGCCTAGCACTTCTCTCAAACTTTCTGTGACTCACAGAACCTAGCTGATCCCCTCCTCCATGCAAGGAAGCCACTCCCTTACTCCACTGTCAGTTCCCCCACTTACCCCTCTCCACCAGGAGAACATGTCCTCACAGTATTTCCCCACCAAAAGATTTGCATAACCAGACCACTTCTTGACCCCAGAGGTCACCTCAGGAGAGGGTAGCCTTGGGAATCAGTATTGTGTCGGTGGCCAGGGCACCAGGGGCTGGGAGAGACTTTTCAAATTTCATGTCTAATATTAGTGATTCTCAAGAATTGATCTCTGGGCCAACAGCATCAGCTGGGAACTTGTTAGAAATACAAATTCTCAGCCAGATGTGGTGGCGCATGCTTGTAATCCTAGTAGTTGGGAGGCTGAAACAGGAGGATCGCAGGTTCACGGCCACCCTCAACAACTTAGTGTGGCCCTCTGCAACTTAGTGAGATCCTGTTTCCAAATAAAAAATAAAATAGGGCTGGGGGTGCAGCTCAGAGGTAGAATGCCCCTGGGTTCAATCCCCAGCACCAAAAAAAGAAAGAAGAAATACAAAATCTCAGGGCCTATCCCAGACCTAACTGTAGGGATGGGACCCAGCAGTTTGTTTTTTTAACAAGCTCCCCAGGTGATTCTAACACTTGTGGAAGTTTGAGAATCATTGTCCTGTATATTTAACAGAATTGGAGACACCAGGGGTTAAGATTGTGTCTCCTTTCTATATCTCTCTCTCTCTCTAGTACACAATTCTGCAGATACAGAGCTCAATAAATGTGCCTCAGTGAGTACTTGTTAAACATCTAATATGATTCTTCTAGCATCTAAGATTCTTCTAGCAGTGAAGATCCCACACTCACACACTAGACTTTCTATTATTATTATTATTATTATTATTATCATTTTAGTACTAGGGATTGAACCCAGCGGGATTCTACCTCTGAGCTACACCCCCAGCCCTTTTTATTATTTTTATTTTGAAACAGGGTCTCGCCAGGCATGGTGGCTCACGCTTGTAATCCCAGTACTTGGGAGGCTGAGACCGGAGGATCTGGGTTCGCGGCCAGCCTCAGCTACTTAGTGAGGCCCTCCGCAACTTAGTGAGACCCGGTTTCAAAATAAAGGATAAAAAATAGGGCCAGGGCTCGGAGGTAGAATGCCTCTGGGTTCAATCCCCAGTACCTCAAAAATAAATAAAAAAATAGAAACAGGGTCTCACTAAATTGCTGAGGCTGGCCTTAAACCTTCAATCCTCCAGTCTCAGCCTCCCAAGTACTGGGATTACAGGTGTGCACCACCGCAGCTGGCTACAGTAGACTTTCTTTGGGAGCTTATAGTTCCACTGGGAACCAGCAGTACATACATATATAAAAGTCAGGTCAAAGACAGGGCAAGGTAGAAAGGTTAAAATGAGCAGGCTATCATACCATAAGGAAGCAATTGGGTAAATCTAGAATGTTGAACATTCTACAGGACAGTTAATCTGGTTTATTATTTATTGATTTAGTCAATGACACAGGAGAAAAAGTAGAGGAGAGACTATCCTAGTTTTAAAGGAGTTAAAAGAGGGTTGGGAGCTGGGCGTGCTGGCGCATACTTGTAATCCCAGTACTTGGGAGGCTGAGACAGGAGGATCTCAGGTTTGCAGCCAGCCTCAGCTACTTAGTGAGGCCCTCTGCAACTTAGCGAGACACTGTTTCAAAATAAAGAATAAAAAATAGGGCTGGGGGTGGAGCTCCGAGGTAGAACGCCCCTGGGTTCAATCCCCAGTACTGCAAAAAAAAAAAAAAAAAAGAGGGTTGGGTTGTAGTTCAATGATAGAATGTGTATTCAGCATGCATAAGGCCCTGGGTTTGATCCCCAACACACAAACACACACACACACACACACACACACACACACACACACAAGAGTTAAAACAGACTTCATGGACATAACTGAGTATAATGAACAGGGGCCTGATTCTGGATCCTGATTAAAGCATCAACTCTAAAAATGACCTTTTCTAGCCAGGCATGGTGGCACACACATGTAATCCCAGTACTTGGGAGACTGAGACAGGAAGATCGCAGGTTCAAAGACAGCCTCAGCAAGAAGTGAGACTCTCATCAACCTAGCAAGACCCTGTTTCAAAATAAAAGTAACATATGGCTGGGGATGTAGCTTGGAGGTAGAATGCCCCTGGGTTCAATACCCAGTACCACAAAACAAAGACCTTTTCCAAAAAACAGTTTTGGAAACTTGACTAGAGACTGAGTAATAGAATTGTTATCAACTTTATTAGGTGTAATAACAGCATTATGGCTATATAAGCAAATGTCCTTTTTTTTGAGATGCATGCTAAAGTACTTGGGAGTACATTGACCCAATATCTAGAATTTTCTTTAAAATACTCCAGCCATGCCAGGCGTGGTGGCTCATGCTTGTAATCCCAGTACTTAGGAGGCTGAGACAGGAAGACTGCAGGTTCAATGCCAACCTCAGCAACTTAATGAGGCTCTCAGCAACCTAGTGAGACCCTGTTTTCAAATAAGAAATAAAATCAGGCTGGGGGTGTAGCTTGGAGGTAGAATGCCTCTGGGTTCAATCCCCAGTACTAAATAAATAAATAAATAAATAAATGACATAATAAAATACTCCAGCCAAAAAAGGGAAAAAAGAAAAAAAAGGTGGGGGGGCGGGATAGATGACATAAGTGTGGTGAAAGGTGGTGGCTACTGAAGCTGGCTGATGTGTTCATGAGGGTTTGTTATCTAAGTTTGGACATTTTTGTAATAAAAGGGTTTGGTTTGGCTCGTTTGCTTTTCATAAGTAGTGCAGACACCCATGGTGGGGTGAATGCAGAGGAGGGTGCGAGTAGTGAGGACTAGAGCGCCTGCAGAAAGGTTTGTGAGGAAATGGAGCTGTGTACCTCTTCCTTCCTTCCTCCTTCCCTCCCTCTCTCCCTTCCTGTGTGTTAGCATCTCCCACATACCAGGCAAGGTGCAGTAAAAGCAGCCGGGCAGGGCAGAGCGTGGGTGTCTTTGGGGGAGTGGGGACATTGCCTGAGGAATTTTGCAGCCAGCCGGCAGAGGAACGTGGGGAATGCCAGGCTGGGGGCCTGGGTGGGCCTTGTCCCACAGGCAGCAGGGAGGCTTCTGTGCACATGAGAGTGACACAATCTCCCCTCCGGAGCTTAATGTGGACGTGCAGGGCAGGAAGGAGTGAGTCCCTGAGGTCTGGTAGGGGCTGTTGCTCCGGTCCAGGCCTGAAGAAGAGGTGAAGGCTTGCACTGTAAGGAGTGACAGTTGATGAGGGATATTGCAGATGAATCAGGAATCAGCCCTATCTACTGGGGACTATTCATGAAGCTAGCAGGGGCGTGGCAAAGATGAACTTGGATGATTGGGTAGATGGTAGTCCTGTTTAACAGTGAGATGAGGACGAGAGGCTGATTTTGAATGTGCAAAATCGTAGGTGAGGACAGAGAGCCAAGCTGAGCTACTTCAAACAATAGACTGTTCACAGCAATAGGCTGTTGGGGGGCAGGGAGGAGGCTACTGATTCTGAGAATCAATAGATCAACTGGTTAAATCTTTCACCTCTGCTCTCTTCCCCAAAATAAAAGCTGATAAAAGCTTGCAAACTCAAGTCTGGAAAAGAATATGGAAAAGGGGATGGTCAGCAGAGATAAGACTTGAAACTAGGGGGACGGTGGGGAGGCAGGTGGGAGTCTCCACAGGCCCTGAAGAAGCCTTGCTCCCCCGTGACTCTTGCTTCCGTCGTGATAGCAGAACCTTCCCAGTGTTCTGTGGGCGCAGCTCTGTGCGTCCCTCGAGCTGCACCGAGCTGCCTGTCAGTTGAATAACTGTATAGCTGAAGAAGGACATGGAGCACCAGCCTTAGCCCCTGAGGGTGGGGACCAGCTCTATGAGCCTCTCCCAGCTGCCCAAGATATACCACATTCTTTCTGGAGATGTCCCCAGTAGGTGTTGATGATCTCCCAGTTCCATGCCCCCACAGAACTGGGGGACTGTTTTTCTGTCATGGCTATTTAATTACTGGGTTAACAAACAAGAGAAAAAATAGTCACGTGGGGAAGGGTTTCAAGAGCAGAGTTACTTCAGTGGCCTGTGGAAATAACATCGGGTTGTGCAACAAGATTTTTAGGGTGAAAAAGGCATGTTCGATCTTGGTGTGAAGGTCTGACCATGTGTAAAACACAGCCCATTTTTCTTTTTTGGAGTTATAGAGAAGACAATGATGAGACCCCCACCCCCCAAAAAATAAAATCAAGGAAAAAGGCCTAGTGTTTTGTGATAGCTTAGAAGATTTTCATTTGTTCTTCTTTCTGATTCTTCATTTTCAGAAAAAGACACCAAGAAGCCAGCAAGACATTCTCAACCGCCTTCCTTCCGGTTAAAAATCTCTCAAGCTCTGCCCATCCCCGTTCTTTATCCTGCCCTTACCCCACCACAAACCCACTTCCTCCCGGAGCCTGCCCTCTGACACCCAAACTCTCCCCGGCCCCTCCTGCTCCTCCTCCCACAGCCACCAGCTCGGGGGTTATGCCCAGCAGCTGGAGGCGGGCCAGGATTCTGACCTCACTCGGCAGCCCTGGACAGGGCTGGCAACGCCACGCTGGGTCACCTTGGGAGAAGGCAGGCAGAAGTGACTAGGGTTGTGGCCCGAGAGCACAGCCAATGTGGGCCCTGTCTTGTCATAATCTCTTTAAATTGGCTTCTTATTATAACTATCGCTAATATTACTAATCTATGAAGAAGAGCTACCACTCAGTGAGTTCCTGCTCTCTCCCAACACACTGCTAAGCATGTTACATGCCTTTTCTCACTTAATCCCCTGGCAAATACATGAACTGGTGCTACTACCATTCCTTTTTAAGCATGAGGAAATAAGGTCTAGATAGGTTAAGCAACTTACCCAAGATGAGGTGGCAGCCCAGTGGCAGGGCCAAGCGCAGGCTCAGAGATGCCTGGTTCCCAGTCCCCTGCTCTTCACTAACACTGTGCACGGCTGGAAAGCATTTGCCTTGGCCTATTCCTACCTGCGCAAGTGGGGAAAACTGTTTCAAACACGAAGCCATTTAAATTTATTTTTCATTTTGTGGTACTGGGGATTGAACCCAGAGGCATTATACCTCTGAGCTGTACCCCCAACCCTTTTTTATTTATTTTGTTTGTTTGTTTGTTTTTGCGGTACCGGGGATTGAACGCAGGGGCGTTCTACCTCCGAGCTACACCCCCAGCCCTATTTTTTTATACTTTATTTTGAAACCGGATCTCACGAAGTTGCGGAAGGCCTTACTAAGTAGAGAGAGAGAGAGAGTGAGAGAGAGAGAGAGAGAGCGCTGAGGCTGGCCGAGAACCTGGATCCTCCGGTCTCCGCCTCCCAAAGTACTAGGATTACAAGCGTGCGCCACCATACCCGGCTTCTTTTTTATTTTTTATTTGGAAACAAGGTCTTGCTGAGTTGCCGAGGCTGGCCTCGGACCCTCGATCCTCCTGTCTCAGCCTCACAAGTACTAGGATTACAAGCGTGTGCCACCACGCCCTGCTCCACCACCATTTCTCTCTTTCTTTCTTTTTATTTTGTGTGTGTGTGGTACTGGGGATTGAACCCAGGGGCATTCTACCTCTGAGCTATACCCACAGCCCTATTTTTTATATTTTTTATTTTGAAACAGGGTCTCATTAAGTTGTGGAGGGCCTCACTAAGTTGTTGAAGCTGGCCATGAACCTGCAATCCTCCGGTCTCAGCCTCCCAGCTACTGGGATTACAAGTGTGCGCCACCATGCCTGGCTACCACCACCATTTCTTTTCTTCTTTTTTTTTTTTTTTTGGTACTGGGGATTGAACTCAGGAGCATTCTACACCCCCAGCTCATCAGCTCATTTTAATTAATTAATTATTTATTTATTGGTGGTACTGGGAATTGAACTCAGGGGCATTCTACCTCTGAGCTACACCCCCAGTCCTATTTTTTAGTTTTATTTTGAAACAGGGTCTTGGTAGGTTGATGAGAGTCTCACTACTTGCTGAGGCTGTCCTCAAACCTGTGATCCTCCTGTGTCAGCCTCCCAAGCACTGGGATTACAGGCATGCACCACCACGTCTGGCACAAACATGAAGCCATTTTTAAATGGGAGGCTGGTCACCAGAGATCCCTTCTGAGACTGCCCCAGAAGTCATGAGGATTTATAATTGGTCACCTACAGGGTAGCCTGTTCTTTCGCAACAGAGCTGTTGTCAAGTTTCATGGTTGCCAGGCCTTTGGGCCCACATCCTAGTTGGTTTAGTGGTAATAGGGATAAGGTCATGAATTCAATTCCTCTGTGGGCCAGTTTACTCCCAACCACCCCACCATCACAGGCAGCACTCCTAACTTTAGCCAACATTTCTCAAGTGCAGACCACTGGATGAGGATGAAAAGGGTTTAGCATAATCCTCTCATTATTTTTAAGTAAATAAATAAGTAACCCTTAAAAACATATGCCCTACAGATGGATGGTCAAGAGTCATAATCTTATATAAAAATAGGCTTCTGCTTGTAATAGTAGAGGCCTAGCGTTTCAGTCAATCCTCATCCCTGAAAGGCTAAACTCTAAATTTCCACCTTCTCCTCCAAAAGGTATACTGGGAGACAGGAGAAGTGTCCCGACCCAGTTGAGATGTCACATTTTGTTGAATTGTTCTGACCTTGTTGAAGTTAAAACCTACCTACCACCTTCTTGTTAGATGTCCCTGAAACAGAAGTGAAATCGTGGTGTTTAGTAACTCAGCACCATACAGAGATTGGGATACAGTGGGGATTCGTAGCTACGGGGGTAAAGCTGTACAAATTGGCCTCTCGCTGTGATGACTATGAGCTGCAGGGACTGTGAATTATCCCAAACAGGCTCTGAGCCAGTGAAGGAGGCAACCCCACTGTGCACACAGGGCCCCTGGTAGACGCGGTGGAGAGCCATGGCCATGGCACTCTCTCGGTGGAGAGCTATGGAACTTTGACCTGAGTGGAGGACACAGGACACACACCCATGCATGCAAAATAAGCACAGAAACATGTATCCCAAAACATGGCACAGATAATGGTGAATGGGCAGACATATGAAGGGAAAGGAACCAAATGAGTTTAAACAGGGAACAGATTTCTAAAAGATGGAGAGCATGGAGCCCAGAGTTGAGAGTTCAAGCCTAGGTGGAAAGAATAATGTGAGGCTCTGTGTGAGTAGACATAGCACCCAGCTCCTCGGGTGCCTTTGTAGCTCCAGACTTGCACCCAGGAGAAGCCTGGAGATGAGGCCAGCTGTATTCCATGGCACTATGCCAATGCCATTTGGTTGGGGTGGCTCTATGCCCAACCTGTACCTAACTAACCAACTCATCAACATTTATGGCGCTTCTACGAGTGACTGGCATTGTGTGAGGCATTGGAAATACCACAATGATTATGAGATAGTCTTTCCTTCAAAGAACTTATGGTCTAGTTTAGTCAAGGAGACTGTAAAGCAAAAAGATGATTACAGTAATAAAGACTATGAAGAGATCTTCCTGGGGTGCTCAGAAGTAACAAGAAGGAGACCAAGTTCAGAAGAGTGTCAGGGATGGTGGCATCTAAATTATCTTAAAGAATAAATAGAGATGGGCATGGGGGCACACATCTGTAATCCCAGTACTTGGAAGTTGAGATAGGAGGATTGCAGGTTTGAGGACAGCCTTAGCAATGTAGCAAGACTCTCAGCAACCTAGCAAGACCCTGTTTCAAAAAAGGGGTGTGTGTGTAGCTTGGAGGTAGAATGCCCCCGGGCTCAATCCCTACTACCAAAAATAAATAAATAAATAAATAAATAAATAAATAAATAAATAAAAAGAATAAATAGAAAATGGAAGGTGAAGGTGGGAAAGGGCTTTCTGCAGGAGAGAGAGAGAGAGAGCGAGCGTACTCAGGGCAAAGGAGAGAACACATAGGGTCTGCAAGTATTCAGACATGGCAGGGGGTGTTGAGAAATGAATCTGAAGATACTGGCAGGATCAATTTTAATTTGAATGTCAAAGCAAGGGTGCATGGGGAATCATCCTTGGGATGAGAGGTTATGAGCAGGGAAATAATAAAGTTAGTGGTTAATCCTGAAGCAGTAGTCATGACTTAGGGTGAGAAGATAGGGTAGCTTTTATGGAGTATAAATTCAACACCTCTTCTAAATGCCTATTCTTTCTCCTACCTACCCACTACCCCAACTTTCCCCTGTCCTTGCCCTTTGAACTATTCAGTGCAAACACCAAGAATGTCAGGCAGGTAGCCTCATTCCACTTCCACTGAGGAGTATCAACAAGCCTAGTATAGAGCTTAAATGGCCTCCACATGAATTTCTACAGTTTATTCCAAGGTGTATTCCAAAGTTACCCAGGAGACTGAGAAGTGATTTGCTAGGAAGATACCACCAAAAGCGTTATAGATATCTCTTACCTACCATTCCAAAATCTCAGGAAAAAGTCAGGCAGTAGGAGTTAGCATATTCATGATCTTTTGTTATTACACTGGAACAACATGAGAATAGGTAGGCTGAATGCATAGATAGGTTATAGGTAGAAAGGTAGATAGATGATAGATAGATAGATAGATTTACCAGTATTCAGTTTAGTGTCACAGTTATATCCTGCTATCAAAACTTCTCTTTTCAATAGCTGTCTCTTTCTTTTGTGAAAATTTTAACCTATTTTCATGTGGTTTTTCTCTAAAATAGTTAAAATGCCCATTTGATTTCTAAGACACAATAGATTTGGAGGCTCAGACTAGTTTTTAAAGTTGGTGTGTCTCTTTCTAAACAGGAAGAATCATTGTCCAAATTCATTAAAAATCAGTATCAGAGAACACCTACTGAATGCCTAATTATATAATCAGATTTTGGGTTGAGGGCTGGGAATATGGTTGCAAAGAGAGAAGAGTCTGGCTGAACCTGGTTGAATGAAAATTAGAGCATGAGTGAGTGATCAAGCCAGACAGGTCCCACCCCAGGTATGCTGGTCTCTGTTGGTCCATGTTCTAGAGCCTGGTGGCCAAGTTAACCGGCCTTGAGATCTCCTACTTCCTCAGGTCTGGTAGCTAGTGATGTTTTTCCCTGGATAGTGTCAGTCCCCTTCCAGGTATGATCGTCATGGATACATCATGCCCAGTGACAACAGTCTAAGTTTAGAATAACAAAATTTTGAAGTGAGAAGGCACCTTTGTATTTTGCAAACCTAAATGAGTTGATATCCAGCCCTAACTCACACTACAGTTGGTAACAAGAACTGAATCATGCCTTTCCAGACTCCCACCATGCCGTCTCCTTTTCTTCTTGCCAATTCACCATAACTTTGGAGCCACAAAAATGTAAAACAAAGCTGTACCTTGTGTTGGGTGTTAAGCCCATGAGTCATGGTTGAACAGTAGCTTCTTTCTCTCCATGTTAGCTGTGTTTTTCCTCCCCTGTGGTACAAATAAGCATCAACTTTGTGACATTAATTCATTCAGTGATTATGGGGTGCTGTTTTGGAATAGGTACTGTGTTTGGAAATGGCAGATTCTGCAATGACCCAGAGGGTAAGGTGTCTTCTCCTGACAGAGTGTCCAGTGGGGATGTATGAGTCCAGCAGGCAGGAGAGGATGACACCTAAGTCCATTCATTTTTCAGGTGGTCAGCAAAGTCTTCATGTGAAGAGTAGGATTTCCAAACATTTTAAATACCTAGGCATGAAGAAGGCTCCCAGGACAGGAGGAAGGAAGTTCTGGAAATAAGTTTCTGAGATCACAAAGAGAACTGATTGGATTGAGACCTTGTGTCACTTTCTGAAATCGAGTGTGGCCAAAAACAGTTGTTGAAGGGTATATGGCAAAGGAGGAACACTGCTTTGAGTGCTTGGACTGTCCTGCAGGGTGGGGACCCATTTTGCCCCTGACCCGGGTCCTTAGACACCACCTCTGCCCTTCTCAATTTCCCTATCAGGTCTATTCAGCCCTTTCATTCTTATCTCAAATTTTTACATAAAACTTCCTCTCTCCAGTGGCACTTTTTGTTCTTTGTAGAGGATACCAGGATCTCCCAAGTCAAGTTTTGTTCCCCTTAGTTTTTTCAAATGTTCAGACTTGTAGGCTAAATATTTTCTGAACAATTAGGACGTGCTGTTGGGGAATTCATAAATTACAAAACATTCACCCTAACCTGACCAGAGGGACATACATGCAATCCCATTAAACAACAATACAGGATAGCACAGGACTAAATGCCAAATATGTATACTGGGCAGGAAATGTTTCAGGACTTTAGCAGGGAGAGAGATCATACTGAGGCTGAAGTCCACAGGAAGGGCCTCATAGAAAAAGGAGCCTTCAGTCTAGATAAGAGTAGAGCTAGGGGGCTCCAAGCGGGGCAAATTTAGGCAACATATACTCACAAGAGGAGTTTCATGGTAGAGAGTAGTAAAAATAATGTTTACCAGTTAAGAGCACCTTATGGTTTACAACTTCTTTCACACACACACTACACACTATTGAATTTAAGAGTGTTAAGCTGAGGCTGGGCATGGTAGCGCATGCCTATAATACCAGTACTTGGGAGGCTGAGACAAGAGGATGACAAGTTCAAAGCCAGCCTCAGTAACTTAGCAAGACCCTGTTTCCAAATAAAAAATAAAATAGGGTTGGGGGTGTAGCTCAGAGGTAGAATGTCCCTGGGTTCAATCCTCAGCAAAAAAAAAAAAAAAAAGAGTGGTGAGTTGAGTGAGCTGAGGCAGATTATAGACTTCTGAATAACAGCTACAATCTGGAAGATTCAGCAAATATGCAATAGGCACCTACCTCCTATAAGCAATCTTGCATATCTTATGTGTGTGCGTGTGTGCGTGCATGCATGTGTGTGTATCACTGGGGATTGAGCCCAGGGGCATTCTACCTCCGAATTACACCCCCAGCCCTATTTTATTTTTTGTTTGGAAACAGGGTCTTACTAGGTTGCTAAGAGCCTCGCTACTTGCTGGGGCTGCCCTTGAACCTGCGATCCTCCTGTCTCAGCCTCCCAAGTACTGGGATTAAGGCATGCACCACCATGCCCAGCTCAATCTTGCATATTTTTTTTATTAAATTCAAGAAGAATCTCATGAGGTCGATGTTATCACCATTTTACACATAAGTAAATTAACGGTAAGGAGCCTCTCAAGGTCACATAATTAATAATAATGATAATAATAATAATAATAGCAATTACACCTGGTGATTACTATGTGTCAGACACTATTTAGGTATTCTTAAAACAACCATACAAAATAAGAACAATTGTTAGCCCCATTTTTAGATGGGAAAAAAATGAAGCATGGAGATATTTAAAAGCTTGCCCAATGTATAAAACTAACAAGTGTCAGAGACTAGACTCTTGAATAATTCAGGCTGTCTGGGTTCAGAGCCCAGCCTCTGAAGCCCCTACTCTATGAGCAAAGCTGCCAATAGAAATATAATGTGAGCCACATACATAACTTTAAATGTTCTAGTAGCCATACTAAGAAGTAAAAAGAAACAGGTAAAATTCATTTTAATAATATATTTTATTTAACCAAATATCCCCTAATATTATCATTACAACATGTAAATAATATAGAAATTATTAACTATATATATTTTACATTCTTTTTATGTGAAATATTCTAAATCCAGTGTGTATTTCAAACTTGCAGCATATTTTAATTCAAATACAAAATTTGCATCAGAAATACTTGATCTGTATTTATATTTCACATAATATATCGTTGAAAATGTGGATTCACACGCCTAATTTATTTCCAACATATTTAACAGTTTCCCAATAAATGAGTACCAAAAATAATTTTCTTCTCTTTTAATATTTGCATCCATATTGTCAAATCTGGTTACTTTATTTTAGAATTAACTTACCTTTTTTTCTTTTTTTGCGGTACCAGGGATTGAACACAGCGGCATTCTACCTCCGCGCTACGCCCCCAGTCCTATTTTTTATACTTTTATTTTGAAACCGGGTCTCACGAAGTTGCGGAGGGCCTCACTAAGGTGAGAGAGAGAGAGAGAGAGAGAGAGAGAGAGGAAGAGAGAGAGCGAGAGAGCTGAGGCTGGCCACGAACCTGGATCCTCCGGTCTCCGCCTCCCAAAGTACTGGGATTACAAGCGTGCGCCACCACGCCCGGCCTAGAATTAACTTATCTTTAAAGCAAAATTCCATCAGTTTCAAAATTGTCTGTTTAAGTAATTCACTAACTTTTGTGTAAACTCAGTATTTTTATTATTTTTTTTTTCACAGTACTGGGGATTGCACTCAGGGCCTTATGCATACTAGGCAAGTGCTCTAACACTGAACTACATCCCAGGCCCTCCCCCTTTTTTTTCTTTTGAGACAAAGTCCCACTTAGTTGTGCCAGT
>PVJS01019237.1:0-33927 GCA_004027185.1 Glis glis | reverse complement strand
GAAGGACCAAGGAAGGAAGGAAGGAAGGAAGGAAGGAAGGAAGGAAGGAAGAAAGAAAGAAAGAAAGAAAGAAAGAAAGAAAGAAAGAAAGAATAGATGCCCCCCAAAATGCTGTAAGCTTTTAAGATGGTCAGAAATCAGTATGTAATGATGACTTTACTAAGATATCATTTCAGGTGAATACTATACAGCAAAATTTTTAAAACTGCCCTATCCTATAATACTTTAATCATATTTCATTCAGTCTTTCATTTCAAATTAATTAAATCTATAGACTAATACAGGAACAATTGTCACAATAATCAAGGAACCACATTGATATTAGGACAGTATACAAACCCATTTTCATAATATCCATTCACCACCTTGCTCATTATTTGTAAAGATTGTGTTTGTATGTGACACCATCCACAGACTTGTTACACACCAATACTTAAGCACATACTTGACGCATTGTGATACCTTAAATGTTGACAGATGGTATGATCATGAGGTGGAATGATGATAGTTTTAAGACAGGTTCATTATGTGAAAAAGCACTTTGCATTTTGACCTCAAGTGATCTTACATTAATTGAAGAGAGAAAAGTGCAAGGTCAGTCTCTATTTGTGACTTGAAATAAAAAACCCTACATTTATAGACACTTTCTATTTTTAAGTGTTCTTTGATAATGCTAAACAATTGATATAAATATAACAATAAATTTTTATTTGCCAAGTGAAGTTCATACTTACCTATTCGGATCGAGGTTAAACATAATACTTACCTTTATGGACTGAGTACAAAATAAGACAGAAGTGAGAAAGCTTCTTTCTAAGGTTAGTCATTTACTGTATTTGAAACAGATGCTAGCTGCCTTCTCAGATATGCTCTATTGTCTGAACTAACACTGCTCTTTAAGTACTAGTTATACTCTGCCCTGGGGATCATCTCCTTTCCAAAGTAATCTTCTAAGTGAACTGAAGCATTTTGCTGCCAATCAAGGAGTTAGTACAACAACCCAAAACCCTGTCTTGCCATACTATAAATATTCAGCCCTTCTTCCTGATTTTTATTTATTTATTTCTTTTTTGATATTGGGGATTGAACCCAGGGACATTCTGCCTCTGAGATACACCCAAACACCTTTTAATTTTTTTTGAGACATGGTCTTGCTAAATTGCTTGAGGGTATTGATAATTTGCTGAGGCTGTCCTTGAACCTGTAATTCTCCTATCTCAGCTTCCCAAACACTCAGATTACAGGCATGCACCACCATGCCAGGCTCTTCCTGTTTTTGTGATCATTAAGAAACATAAGCCTTGAAAAATTCAGAATGTCAACCAAGCTCCACGGAACATACCTGTAATTCCAGTACTTGAGAGGCTTAGACAGGGGGATTGCAAATTCCAGATCAGTATGTAGTAACTTAGCAAGACCCTGTTTCAAGTAAAATAGGACTGGAGGTGTAGCTCAGAGGTAGAATGCTTCCTGTGTTCAATCCCCAGCACCAAAGATAAGAAAGAAAATAGCAGAATATCATCATTATACATTATTTAACATATAAACATAGATGTTCTTAAAAAGATGCAAATATACAATGTCTTAAACTGGAAAGAAGTTTATTTTTCTGAAATGGAAAATTGAGATGCCAGTGTACTAGTGCTGTTGGGAGTCTTATGTCCTCTTCATAATGAGTCTTCTCCATCTCCACGTCATCCCAGACCACAGATGGGGGCAGCATGGGGAAGAGGAGCTCTCACCTGTGCCTTTTCAGGTGCACAAATTGGAAAAAGCTTGCACAATTTTCAGACACAGTCTACCTAAAAGTTAGTCATAAGTACACAACAAGCTAGAGGAGAGGCAACAAAATAGAATTTCTAACTGAATTCCCATGTGGAATAATAACAATAATAATAATAATAATAATAAATACTATCATTAACAGCCCTGTACTGTCAAAATCTATAATTCCAAGTAGTGACTTCAGAAAGTTCACATTTGAGAAATGTCTCTCATTGTAATGATTAAAAAATAATGAAAAAGATGCCTCTAAAATCCAGAGAAACAAGCACACATAGGCCCATAGTCACAAACTTCAGTGGAGTAGAATGCTTGATCTAGTTATAGGAAACAAATATATTTATATATTTAAAGACTAACATATAGAGACGGACATATTTTAGAAGTAACATGCCCATGTATTGAAAGCTATCAATCTTCAAAGGCAATATACTTATTTATCAAATAAGTATGAAAATAATCAAATAATGATGAATTTTATCATTTTATGATTTACTTTATTTCATCATATTTCTACTATTAAAGCAGATTTGTAGCATTTTCTCATTTGTGGTTTAATTTGTATTTCAATAATGGCTAATGATGGTGGACACCTTTTCAGATAAATGAAATAGTTTCTGTTAATGAAACAGAATGAAAGGTTTGGTTGTGGCATATTTATGCATTCATAAAAACATGATTTGATCAATTTCACTCTCCATTACTTCCTCTCTACTCCCCACCTCTCTCCCTCTGCTTTGATTCCTCTACCATACTGGCCCCTCCTCTAATTTCATAGAGTTCTTAGTTTTTCATTGTTTATCCTTCTAGCTTCCATGAATGAAGGAAAACATAAAATTTTATCTCTAAGCATGACTTATTTCATTCAAAATTTTTGTCTACATTTTCATCCATCTTCCTGCAAATGAAATAATTTCATTCTTCTTTATGGCTGCTTAGAACTCCATTGTGTGTGTGTGTGTGTGTGTGTGTGTGTGTATTTTCTTTAGCTATTTCTTTGTTGAGGGACACATAGCCTGATTCTATCACTTCAATATTTTGAATTGTGCTGCAAAAAACATGGGCATGACCATTTTGACATTTATTCTGCCTGCTCAAGAAAGAAATTGAAGAACATCTCTCCATCTTCTAAGATGTTCTTCAATTTCTTTCTTCAGTATTCTATAATTTTTGTTGTAGAGATATTTTACCTCCTTGGTTAATTTTATTTCTAAGTATTATTTTTTGAGGCTACTTTTTTGAGGAACTGGAGATTGAACCCAGGGGCATTCTACCTCTGAGCTACACCCCCAGCCCTATTTTTTATTCTTTATTTTGAAACAGGGTCTCACTAAGTTGCGGAGGACCTCACTAAGTAGCTGAGGCTGGCTGCGAACCCAGATCCTCCGGCCTCAGCCTCCCAAATGCTGGGTTTACAAGTGTGTGCCACCACGCCCAGCTTTGAATTTTCTGTATTTCTTTTTCAGTGGCTTTGTGGTTGGTGTATAGAAAAGCTAATGGTTTTTCCAGCTACTTTGCTGGATTTTAAAAGCTCTGAAAGTCTTCTGGTTGAGTTTTTTGGATTTCCTAAATATTGGGTAATTTAATTTGAAAACAGAGATAGCATCAGTTCTTCTTTCCCAACTTGTAGCCCTTTAATTTACTTCTCTTGCCTTATTGCTTTCAATGCTATCCTTATGAAAATAACAATGTCATTCTTCATAGAGCTTAGAAAAACAGTCCTACTAATCAAGTGGAAAAACAAAAGACCTAGAATAACCAAAACAATTCTGAGCAATAACAACCATGATGGAGGCATCACAATACCTGACTTCAAAATAAACTACAACACTATAGTACCAAAACCAGGATGGTGTTGGCACATAAACAGATACATGGACCAATGGAATAGAATAGCAAATACAGAAAAAAATGCTCACACTTATAGCCAGTTGATTTTTGACAAAGTAGCCCAAAAACATATGTTGGAGAAAAGACAGTCTTTTTGAAAAGTGGTGCTGGGAAAACCAGTTATCTATATTTAGAAGAATAAAACTAAACCCCAATCTCTCACCCGCACAAGAGTCAGGTCAAGGTGGATCAAAGACATATAAATTGTGTAATAAACAGTTATAGGTCCAACTCTCCAACATACAGGCACCTGTAGAGACTTCAATAAGGCTTTTAAAGCTCAGGAAATGAAACTGAGAATTGATAAGCAGATGGCATCAATTTGAAAAGCTTCTATGCAGCAAAGAAACCATCAAGATCCGGAAGAGAGAACCTAGAGAATGGGAGAAAATCTTTCCAAGTTACTTCTCTGATAGAGGACTGATATCCAGCATGTATAAAATAATTAAAAAATATAATACCAAAAAATAACAAATCAAAACATGGGCAATTAAATTGAATAGACTCTTCTCAAAAGAAGAAATACAAATGGCAAATAAATATATAAAAAGTTAAGTATCAATAGCAATCAAAGAAATGAAAATCAAAACTGCATTGAGATTCCATCTAACTCCAGTTAGAATGGCAGCCATCAAGAATACAAACAATACTAAATGCTGACAAGCATCCGGGGAAATAGGAATCCTTAGACACTGTTGGTGGGACTGCAAACTAGTACAGCTACTACAGAGAGCAGTGTGGAGGTTTCTCAAAAGACTGGGATAGAAATCATCATATAACCCAGCTGTATTAATCTTGGTGATCTTTCCAAAGGAAATGAAGTCAGAATATTATAGTGATACATGCATAGTTAAGTTTCTAGCAGTATAATTCACAGTAGTAAAATTATGAAATAAATCCATTTTATCATTAGGCCTCAGTTAATAATCATTGACCAGGAGTTTATTTCATAACAGCAATATTAATGGTTTTGAAAGGAAGTTTTATGGCCTGATAATCTTAGAATGTACAATGTATGACATTTTTAGTTTGCTGGTACCTGAACTGATGTGTTGATAATACTTGAGTTGTTTCCAATCTTATGCTACTGTGAATAATGCAATGGTGGCTATTTTTGTCCATGTCTTTGGGTGGACATAGTCCATAGTTCATCTTGAGTAATAAATCTGTGAGAATTTTGGTGATGTAGGGCCTATGTATATCTATAGTAGATACTTCCACACAATTTTAGAAAGGGCAATGCCCATAGCCTTTTCTACCATCAGTGTGTAAGAACTGTATTTGATTCATAACTTCACACTATTTGGTATTTCAATTGTTTTCATTTTAGCCATTCTCCAACTAAGTCATAATAATACATTGTTTTAAATTATTAATTACTTGATCACTAATAAATTTAGATTTTCACATCTAAGAAGTGTCCATGAAATTCTAAATGCAAGCAAAGGGCTAATTTAAAGGGCCCAGTTTAAAAGCATTTGACCTTGTGAAATCCACATTATCTAGCTGGCACAATTTCAGGTCAAAATAGCATGGAGACATAAGGGCAATTCTTTTGTAAGCAAGTAAAGTGGTTCATTCTTTTTTTTTCAAAATATTTTCAATAACAGGTTGTACATAGCAGTAGAATCATGATTCACAGAGATAGAAAAGCCATTTGAAAAAGACCTTAGAGTGAATATAGATCATTTAATAATAATAAGAGTCTAATTGAAATAATCTAAATTATTTTCTAAAACTTACTTAATAATATCATAATAATCTAGATTATTATTTCTAATAATCCAGAAATAATCTAGATTATTTCTCACTTTTACAGAGGAAGGTCAGAGGGTTGTTCATGGAGATTAAAAATTGCTGCAAATGTCTGAAACATTTGCTCATGAGTCACTGAAATTTATTACTGTTCTGTTCAAACCAATGTGGTCATATAGCCTACCACCAGTATGTATCCATCAACATTCTGAGTTATACAAGTACCCAAATGGACCATTGCTATGTCATTCCTTGGTTTAAGGATTTCAGTGGCAAAAACAAAGGAAGGGGCTAAGATATTGGAGACTGACTATAATATTAACCCTCCCCACACAGTCATTGATAATAGTGTATTTGGATAATTTTATGTGTCACACGTCATTGGTGGATGTGTGAGAAGCATGCGATTTAGAGACAGTAAGTATTTAATAAGTATTTAATAGGCTAGATCAAAACTTTTGATGTGTTCCAAGTTTCTATAGAAGTCCAATAAAAAAGAAACATTTATAGGTTATACATACAAGTATTTTATTTTGATGCAGTGAATATCCTAAAAATATTCCCAATGATTTGTTATTCAACCTCAACAATTCAGGAAGAGAAAAGGCTACAATCAATGAAATTAATCAATTATATTTTTTCATTTTCAATTGTAGGATTTATAATTTCCTTTTCTTTAGTTCAGAGCACTAGATTTTATAACACAGCCAGTAAGTAGATTGAATCGGTATTTTGTTGCTGTAATATATAAGTGTCAATCCAGAGGGAGATGGGTTAATTAGATGATAGATTACAATGTCTATATCCATGCCAATCTATTAGTACTCCACAGTGCTTTACTTTGAATACATTTCATTGCTTTCTGCCACAGTGCTGCTCACAACTATCATTTGCACGAGTAGGAATTAAGAGAACTATGGTATAGGTGAAAACCTTTAAAGTTTTTTATAAAAACAAGTATTCTTCACCATTTCCTCCAATATAGTGCTCTATAACATATCACATCATCCCATGGATGCCATCTTGAAAGGCAAAAGGGCTTCATGGGCTTTCATTCCATTATTAAATGTTTCAATATAGGGGTACTATAATGGCAGCTAGAAACCTAAGACATCCATTAACTTTTTAGCTTCTATAGTTATAATAGACAATTGAGAGTACCTTTATGGTCCTTTAAATATGTGTCCGTAACCATATTTTCCCAACAAACTGATTCAGTGATTTAGCAATCAAAAAACTAAATTAGAGAAAGATGAAATAGACAAATATCATGAACATATACAGATGAATGCTCTTACTTCCCATGTAATTACTATGTGTATCTTTATAAATTTACCTTGATATTCATACCTATTTTATATAATTTATTAAAATTATAATATGCATATATATGTATACTTTAGGCATATATTCTAGCAAATTACTTTTGTTTTACTGGCATCTATTAGCACTAAAATTACCTAGTGCTTTTCTTTTATTGTTTATCTATTGCATTCCCCATTTGTTTTTACAAACACATTGCAGATTCTTTAGATAAAAGGAATGAAACACAAAGTCCTTGGGCAAAAGACACTTGCAATCTCATATTGAAAGCAATAATTTTATACACAGCGTATTTTACAGACAATGCCACATGGAGACAGAAGTCTGTGAACTATAAAAAAGGGGCATTTAACCAGGACAGAGAAGGGGGGCGAAGGGAAACAGCTTCCTGGAATAAGTGATGAGCGGTTGATAGTTAACAGTACACAGATATCTTTACAAAGTCTCTTTCCACTGCTCTTTGTCTACGTTTGATATTTTTTAAGAAATATCTAAAAAGATATAGACTTCATCTCAAGATTTCTCTAATTGCCAAACCCTCTGATTAGAATCCTTTCCTATCCCAAATTTTCAGTTCTTTATAACTCAGACTGAGTATCTCAATCCAGGAAAGTCTCTTTCCTGGACATTTTGCTCTGGATTTATTCCACAGCCTTTTAACTTCATAAAGGTTTTGAAGGTTTTTTTTTTTTTTTTTTGCGGTACCGGGGATTGAACGCAGGGGCGTTCTACCTCCGCGCTACGCCCCCGGCCCTGTTTCTTTATACGTTATTTTTTTAAACTGGGTCTCACGAAGTTGCGGAGGGCCTCACTAAGTAGAGAGAGAGAGACAGGGAGAGAGGGAGAGAGAGAGAGAGAGAGCTGAGGCTGGCCATGAACCCGGATCCTCCGGTCTCCGCCTCCCAAAGTAGTGGGATTACAAGCGTGGCCACCACGCCCGGCGTTTTGAAGCTTTTTATGGGTTACTTTAATGCTTAGATAACTAATGTCTGTTACTTCCAGAAGTTTATAGGAATCTTTACTCTGGAATCTACTAGATTCACTATGAAAACAAAGCACTTAAATGCACAAAAGCTCTCAGTAAAAATTTGATAATTTTAATATAATTGAAATAATACGTAAATGAAAGAATGAGCAAATAAAAATCTGGCAAAATTAGAAAGGTCAGGAAAGTTATTCACAGAAAGCACCATATTCAAAATTTAAAATACACAATGGAAAACAGGGCATAATGGGACACACCTTTATCCCCAGCTACATAGGAACCAGAAGCAAGAGAATTGCAAGTTAGAGGACATCCTTGGTAAAACAGTGAGAATCTAAGGAGGTACAGCTCTTGCCTAGCATGCAAGAATCCTGAGTTCAGTAATCCCCAGCAATGCAAAAGAGAGTAAAAAAAGGTGGGAATCCATGACCAAAAAAAAAGTAATTCACATAATGGAGCATGGCAAATTTATAGAACTACAACAATTTCCTACTATTAGGCTTTAGTACTAATATTCATTTTGCGAAAGCATTTTAGTAATTTTGTTTGTCATGTAGTATGCCATATAATTTTATGGAAACAAAAACCACTACAATTGCAGGGCGTTGGGGCTTTGGATAACTATTTAAAACCACCTTTTATTTTTCAGTTTTTCCAGGGCCTCTTTCACATCCTTGTTCCTTAGGCTGTAGATCAGAGGGTTCAGCATGGGAATCACAAGGGTATAAAACAATGAGGTCATTTTATCTTGATCCAGAGAGTAAGAAGAACTTGGTCTGAAATACATGAAGAGCATCGTTCCCTGGAAAATCGCAACGGCAGTTAAGTGGGAGGCGCAGGTGGAGAAAGCTTTGAGCCTCCCCTCAGTGGAGTGGATCTTTAAGACTGATGAGATGATGTAACAGTAAGAGACCAGGACTCCCGAAATGGTACTTATTTCAATCAAACCAAAAATGGTGAATAATACCAGCTGATTCACTTGTATGTCAGAACAGGAAAGGAGGAAAAGCGGAGGTAAATCACAGAAGAAATGATTAATCTCATTAGACTCACAGAAACATAAGCGAAATGCCAATGTTGTATGTAACAAAGCATCTGCCAGTCCCACCAGGTAAACCCCAGCCATGAGCAGGGAGCAGACCCTGCTGGACATGTCCACTGCGTAGAGCAAGGGGTTGCTGATGGCCTTGTACCTGTCGAAGGCCATCACCGCCAGCAGGACACACTCAGAATCTGCAAAGGTACAGGAGATGAAGAATTGCAGAGCACAGCCAAAGAAGGGAATTGATTTGTCTTTGCCAAATGTGTCCACCAGCATTTTGGGTCCAATTGCTGTGGAATAGCAGAGGTCACAGAAGGAGAGGTGGCTGAGGAAAAAGTACATGGGTGTGTGAAGCTGGGAATCTGCTCTTATTATAATGATCATCCCAAGATTTCCCAGGAGATTAATGAAATAAACAAGGAGAAACATGGTAAATAAGATCACTTTCATCTCAGGATTATTGGTAATTCCCAAAAAGATGAATTCATTCAGGGAGGAGCAATTTCCCTTGTCCATTCTTCCGTCTTCTTCTCTAAACATTTGAGAAATGATAAAAAAAATGCTAGGTGCATGTTTTGTACTTGAGAACATTAACAATATATTTTTGTAAGGCAAGATACAATGTTTCTTTATTGTCATTTTTATTTTAGGAAAATTGCTAATTATATAACACTACTTGAAAACTATTGTTTTCAATAGAGAATCTGTGATAGCCAGTTGTAAAATTCATCTAAATCTACACACCACTCATGAGTTCTGTGACTTTCTACATGTTCTCTAATTGCTCTGGGTCCCACTTTATTTTAGGGAGTAGATTTGGGCTAATTAAAATCTCCTTTGATAAACAAAATAATATGGAATAAACACAGATGTTAGAGAGACAGGCTGTGATATATAACAGATAAAGACATGCTTATTTTCTATGTTTCAAAATATTCACTAAAACTGACTAACATTGTTTCATTTCTAAAAAATGTCTGATTCAAAAGGCTTTTGTATTAGTTCTAGAAACACAGAACATATGAGGAACTATTAATCCTAAAAATTGCTCTGTTATTCTGTTAGTCTGTGTTTCTTTAGTATTTGCTGAGACATGAAATAAGTCTTATTTACCTATATTAGGAATTTGTAATATTTTCACCACAATATTCACTATCTGTTTGTGGGAGTCTTCTGGTACCAAAGGATCAGTTGTCTGACCAAAGAAAGGTGCTAAAAAGAAGCATAATTGGCAGAATTTAACACATACATTTGCATTTCATTATATTTTATTTATTTCTATATGTGGTAATGAGGATTAAACGCAGGTATATTCTACCTCGAAGCTATGACGGAGCCCTATTTTATTCTTTATTTTATTTAATTTATTTTGAAACAGGGTCTCATTAAGTTGTCAAGGGCCTCTCAAAGTTGCTGAAACTGGACTCAAACCCACAACCCTCCTTTCTAAGCATCCCTAGTACTGGAATTATAGGTTTGCACCACCATATCCAGCTTCTGTGTGTGTGTGTGTGTGTGTGTGTGTGTATGTGTATGGTACTGAGGATCGAACCCAGGGATGTTCTACCAGCCCTATTTTATTTATTTATTCATTCACTCATTTATTTTTATTTTGAAACGTGGTCTTACTAAATTGCTGAAGGCCTCACTAAGTTTCTGAGGCTTGCCTCAAACCTTCAATCTTCCTGTCTCAGCTTCCCAAGTACTGGGATTAAAGGTTTACACTACCACATCCATCGCCATTAGATTTTAAGTGAACTTTTTGTAAAAAATGGAAGTAACATGAGGGACAATAAACATGCTAAGATTTATAGGGTTCTCTTTTTTGCTTTTGTGTGTATTTTCATGTGTGTGTCCTGGTGTGTTCTGCACTTGTATGAATGCATGTATGTCTCTGTCGATATATGAGAATTGGAATGTGGGTGAGGCAAAGTTTGTGGGGATATTTTAGACTTCAGTAAATATGACATGTGGCTCACATGGAATCTAATTTGTGCATATCGTTGTTTGTAATGTGGTAAGTCAATTACTTTTGACATAAAACAAATTTAAATATCTCTGAAATTAATATATGTGCCTGCACAATGATAAAAAGATGAAGGGCTTTCCTTTGTAATTAGACTAACATAAATAATTAAATATTGTTTCATGCATAGTATTAAGTTAAGTCAATTTCTTCAAATTCTGAGAGGAAAATATTTTCAGGCATTAGATTGGATAATTTATTCAAGTCAGCAGCAGGCATAAAAGGATTCATTTACAAATCTATCAATTTTATGAGGGGCAGAGACAGGAGAATTTCAGGTTCAAGGAGAGCCATAACAACTTAGCAATGCCCTTAGAAAATTAGCAAGATCCTGTTTCAAAACAAAACAAAAAACAAAATAAAATAAAATAGGGCTGGGTGTGTAGCACAGAAGTAGAACACCCCTGAGTTAAACCTCAGTACCACAAAAAATAATGAAAAAGTAAAAAGAAAAAGTAATCCTTTTCTTTTGCCTGATGTCCATAAAACCGGAGACTGAGAGGCTTACCTGAGATGAGCAGTTCTTTGGTAGCTGAACATTAAGCAGAGACCATTTTATTTTAACAGGTGGCACTTGGGACTGAAGTTTCTGAAGCATTTTCCCCTCAGGCTTTGGTGTGATTAATTATATTTCTGGTTCTGTATTCTCCCCTGTGTTTTCAGCACCAACGTTGGCAAAAGCTTAGCTTTAACTCTTTAAGGTTGTCACAAAATTGACCTATGTCAGGAAGAAAACTGCAATTATACACACACATACATATAATAAATATATATATAATGTATAACACATATATAGTCATATATTAATCATGTAATTATATATATTGATATGTAATCTAAACCCTCATCTTCAAAGCATAAATCTAATGAAACTCAAATAGACCCTTAATTATTCCCAACTCCTTTTTTATATTTTTCTCTTTTTTTTTGCAGTACTGGGGATGGAACCCAGGAGCATTCTACATCTGAGCTACACCCCCAGCCCTATTTTTTATTCTTTATTTTTGAAACAGGGTCTCACTAAGTTGTGGAGGGCCTCACTAAGTAGCTGAGGCTGACTGCGAACCTGTGATCCTCCGGTCTCAGCCTCCCAAGTACTGGATTACAAGCGTGTGCCAGCACGCCTGGCTCTCAATTTTTTAAAAATTATTTTATCATCTCACTTAGAAATATTATGATCCTGTGATGAAATTATTTTATTTTTTAGGATATAACTAATGTACTATTATGTTCATCCTTTATAAATATACACTTTGTTCATATATTCATAAGGTTGTGCAGCTACCACCACAATCTAATTCCAGAACATATTTTCCATCAAACCAATAAGAAGCCCATATCACTAGTAGTTGTATTCCCTCCCCCCTTCTGTGTTACGGTGACAACCTTTAATCTATTTCTGAGGCTATATAGTCACCTATTAAGAAAAGTACAAAACCAGGCGTGGTGGCGCTCACTTGTAATACCAGTACCTGGGAGGCTGAGACAGAAGGATCACAGGTTTGTGGCCAGCCTCAGCTACTTAGTGAGGCCCTCCGCAACTTAGTGAGACCTTGTTTCAAAAAAATAAAGAATAAAAAATAGGGCTGGAGGTATAGCTCAGAGGTAGAATGCCCCTGGGTTCAATCTCCAATACCGCAAAAAAAAGAAAAGTACATATAAGCAGAAGTATAAAATAGGTGGCCTTTTTGTTCAGACTTATAATTCATCCATGCTATTGTGTATGTCAGAATATCCTTGATTTTATGGTTGAATAACATTAACTTATATGTATATTACACATTTCCATCATCCATTACATAGATGGTGGAAATTGGGACTATTCTACTATTTTTCTGTTATGAATAATGATGCTACAAACACCCACACATATCAATGGAAACATTAATGGATCTTCACACAGCATAATTGTATTCCAATCCTTTAATGGCATGGCATCCACATACATGAATTTTACGGATAAAATAGTCTCTGCACTAATTAACTAATTCTTAGATTATATTTAAATTTTTGTATCAGGGACTGAAATCAGAATATTATAGTGATGCATGCATATCCAATTTTAAATACTTACATTGGTGCATTATAGTCTCACATCATAACTTAGTTCATAGTGATAGTGACATTCATGTAGGCAGCACTGGGTGAGCTTTCCCCTGGCTCCCTCCCCTCTTCTCTCCCCCATACATGATAGAGAATGACATTAATATTCTCACATATGTACATAATGACAATGAAAATGTTTCCTTAATTAATTATCCCTATCCCTCCTCCCCCATCCCCCAATGTTTCTACTGAGTATCCTCAGGGAGGTATCCATTGATCAGACAACACAAGTCACACAAAAGGGTAATCTCCTTGAATAACTTAAACAAAATGGATACCTACTGATAAGACAGTGAAGGTCAGGACCTAAAAGCTTATCAAAACACCTTAAATCACCTTGAGATTACCTGACTGAGGTCATCCCCACATGCCTCCTCCTTCCCATACCTCAGGAAAGTCCCCTATAAAAGAAGAGCCCTGTGCTCCCAAAGGACCTCTCTCACATTTGGGGTGTCTGCATTCTCTCTTGAATATGTATTTTTTACTTTCCTAAATAAAACTTTTACTTTCCTAATAAATAAGTTTCTGACTGTCACAGGTAGAAATTCTGTTCTCTCAAATAAGCCAAGGACCCCACAGATCCTGAGTTGAAGAAACAATCTTTCCCCTGTGGTGACATCTCTACCCATCTCACTATCAGGTAAGTCAAGAGAGGAGGTGTAACAGGGTGGGATGTGGAGGGAAATACACCAAGTGCTGCATGCATGTATGTTTGCATCACTTTGAACTTCACTATAATGTGTAATTGCAATGAACCAACAAAAGTATCAAAAAATGGATCAGCAGCAACCACACCCTACCTTTCATGAAAAAGGAAGTTTAATAAAGAATTTAACTCTAGGGACTGGGGTATAGCTCAGTGGTAGATCTCCTGCCTAGCAAGAAGGAGGCTCGGGGTTCAGTACCCAGCACTGCAAAAACAAAATCTATGTAATAAAAGTATCACTCGCCTCTAATACCAATAGTTGGGAGGCTGAGACTGGAGGACTGTAGTTTCGAGGCCAGACTCAACAACTTAGCAAGACCCTCAGCAATTTAGTGAGGCCCTGTTTCAAAATTTAAAGAATAAAATAAAATGGGTCTAGGGTTGTATCTCCAATGCAGATTGCTTAGGGTTCCATTCCCAGTACTAAAAAAAAAAATATTAACTTACATTTGATATTTGGCTACTAATGCTTTTTAAACTCCATCCCTCCTTCTTTCCATTGTATCCCACATGACAAGTGTCCCACATGTGTCATATAAGGCATAAGATCCCTATAATTAATCTATTAAATAAGATGTCAGACTGCTACCTGGTTACATGCAAGTGCTCATGCTACTGAATCAACTGGCAAAAAGAGTTAGCTCTACTGGTCGCGGTCATTGCCTTATAGTTATGTTATCGCTGCTATACAGTGTCTGAAATGTAGAAGAGCCTTCAGGTGCCTTAGATGACTCTCAAATCTATAATAAAAACTCAATAGACAATTAGAACAGCCCCAAATAGAAAGAACTATTAAAGATGTGGGCGTTTTAGTAATCAGTGTAAAAGTTTTCAGCAGAAAAGAAACGATACCATCTGAGGTGTTTGCTGAAGTTGAAGAGAATATGAAATAACTCATAGAATGAAGGATATTGTATTTGCACGCTGTAATTACATGACCAGTAGTTGAAGGCCAGACTGTTTAATGATTGTATTTCTACCTTGCTTTGATACATAATATTTACTTAAATATGAGCCAATATTTTTTCCATTTCCCTTTCTTCTCTTCCCTAACATAAGACATGGTAAAAATGATCGAAACTTTTACCTCAACAGTTTAACAAGCCATTGGAAATAAAACTTCTATGTGATTTAGCTAGAAGAATCCTAAATCATCCCAGATGGATTTGATGCCTTATAAAATTGTGTGTATCCTCTTTTATCTTCAGTTGTATATATGAATCTGTTAGAAGCAGGCACACATTTGCTATTGTTTTTATATAAGAGTTAAATAATGTAAAAGTAGGTTAGTACGAATGACCAGTTGAAAGAGGACAGATTCTTCTGGATATTTCTCTCAGTATGCTTAAGTCTGGGATTTGTAAAATTTGTAAAATTTTCTCCTGGCTTAGAAGTAGTAAAACAGGTAATTACATGAGATTTCAACATAAATCTCTTATTCCCATCACATTAATAGGTTTCTGTTCCTGTTATTGAAATGAGGATTAAGCCCTTTTCGGTACCAGTACAGGAACCACACAAGCTTTAGGAAAGAATATGGGGGGAGGCCTTTATGAAATCGTAGGTAAATGGGTGGCTCCAGAAAATGTTGACTATGTTGTATCTAAAACACGAACTCAGCTTTGCTAGCTACATTACATCCATGGGAATTTAGCAAGCATCTGTGGCCTAAGGGGATGAAATTTAGGGCGCCCCTTGTAGAATGAGGAGGGCAGACCAGCTGGAAGCTTAGCAGATGATAGCAGCCCTGGAGGACTTTATAGGTAGTCAGAGCTGAATCAAGGATTCATCTCTAAGTGCTGCTCCAACTCATATATTGGAATAACCTGTAGACCTCAGAAAACCATTGGCATATTATAATTTTAAGTATTACCTTACTTGAAACTAATTATATTTTCTCACAGGTGATACTTGATGCTTTAATTATTGACTACCAAATGGTAGTAGTAGAGCAAAAGTAAGATTTTAATATGTAGGTTGATGCTACCCAATGGAGATATTATCGCTGATAGAAGCCGGCATATGTTAAGGACTAAAGGGACAAGAAAATCTGTGTTTAGATAGCATGCATCTAAACCACTCTGTGTGATCAGCATCTTGACAGAATAGATTTAAACTAAATTTAATATAGTATTTGTTTTGGTTGCATAGCTTTGAGTGAGTGTGTTCTCTTCCTACCAAATGAATCATCAGAAATTCTGAAGAGAAGCATTGGAGATCAAAAATCCTAAGAAAATACCTTGAGGGAATTTAAAACTAGTACTAAAAATGAATTTGAGTGTAAAAATTAAATGTAGATTTATTTATTTATTTAATTACTTATTTATTTATTTATTTATTTATTTATTTATTTATTTTCTGGGGATTGAACCCAGGAGCATTCTACCTTCTGGGTATACCCTAAGCCCTATTTAATTTATGTTGAAACAGGGTCTCACTAAGTTGCTGAGACTGGTCTCAATCTTGCAATCCTCCTGGTTCAGCCTCTCAAGAACTGGGATTACAGGCTTTCACAACCACTCCCGGCTTGAAATATGGATTTATGCATACTTTTACAGCCAGGTGTGGTGGCACAGTCCTGTAATCTCAGTATTTGGGAGACTGAGATAGGAAGATCACATGTTTTTTCTTTCTTTTTTGGTGTGTGTGTGTGTGTGTGTGTGTGTGTGTGTGTGTGGTGCTGGGGATTGAACCCAGGGACATGCTACCTGGGTGCTATACCCCTAGCCCTATTTTATTTTTTAATTGAAAACAGGATCTCACTAGGTCACTGAGAGCCTCATTAAATTGCTGAGCCTAGCTTCGAACCTGTGATTCTCTTTCTCTCAGCCTCCCAAGTACTGGAATTTACAGGCGTACACCACCACACCTGGCTGGATTGCAGGTTCAATGCCAGCCTCAGAACTTAGAGGGATGCTGTTTCCAAATAAAAAAATAAAATATGGCTGGGGATGTAGCTCAGAGGTAGAATGCTCCTGGGTTCAATCCTCAGTACCTCAATAAGTAGATAAATAAAATTTTACACTGACATTTCCATATCATAGCTTGTAAATATTTACTATCATATAATAATATGTATACAAAGCAATAAGTATTTGTTTCTGAACTACATTTTTCAGTGATACACAACCTCTGATTTCAGTCTTCTAATGTGTCTACATTGTTCGACCATGATACTGACCTTCCTATGAAGACACAGGAAGAACCGTGTCCTACATTTATATTTTATTCTGTTTCTGAGATGCCAGAGAAAGATGTTCTCCACTCTCAGCAACACTTTGGTGTATTAACAACAACAACAAACAGGTAAGGAAAAATACAATTATTTTTCTCATTCTAGCTTACCTATGTTGCACAAGCTGCTATTTAGAAAAAGTTTCCAAATCACTTCAGGATATATGGAGGTGTAAATGATTATTTTAGAATACTAAATAGCATTTTATAAAAATATTTGTTTTTATAAACTGTTGCTTTCCTGACATGCCTGAATTTCACCATGATGGTACAACAAGCCTTAGAGTTAATGTACAATGTAAACATATATAATAACAAGCATCCAACTGGTTAAAGGTCCAGGCACTATTATTAGCACTTAAATGTATTAACCCTAGTAATCATTAGACACTCAATAATAGAGGTGACTATTCTCTCCCATTTTACAGATAAAATATCATTTTACAGATAAAATATCTGAGGCAAAGAGAAATGAAACAATAACCTCTTCAATGTACCACTCATTATCAGACAGAGACTTAGCATATGAAGGCAACCTGGCTGTTTCCTTCATCCAGCAATTTACAAACACATACATGTACACTAATTTTCTGAGGTATTTACTATATCCTTTAAGATAACTTGACACAATCCATTTTAACATACATCCCAAACTTGTAATCAAAGAGCTTTTGAATAGCAGCTATTATTTAACTGTTATTTTTAGCTTTTGAATGTTTACTTACATCTTGGGATTATGAAATACCTTTGAGTGGGTTAAACATCAAGTGTCTAATAAAATCTGTGGTGTGAGTAGTCGTGTGTTTGCTGGGAAAGTTTTATTACAAGTTCCCATTTAGACTTTGAAACTGGAGGATTGGATGACTCTTGGAACATCACTTCTCATGAAGAATCTACCTTTGATCTCAGAGCTTTCTTAGCTGCATCTTTTACATCTTTATTTCTCAAACTATAAATCAGAGGATTCAGCACCGGGATGATGATGGTGTAGAATACTGATATAATTTTATCAGTGTTGGGAGAGTAAAGGGAGCTGGGCCGGGAGTAAATGAAGAGCAGAGTCCCTTGATAGATGGCCACAGAGGTCAGGTGAGAGGCACAGGTAGAGAAAGTTTTCTTCCTCCCACCGGCAGAGCGGATCTTCAAGACTGAGAGGAGAATGAAAAAATAGGAGATGATGATGATGATGAAACAGATAATTTCCACTGAGCTGCCATAAGTGGAGAGCAGCCACTCGTTAACCAATGTGTCTGTGCAGGACAGCTTCAGCAGGGGAGGGAGGTCACAGAAAAAATGGTTGATAACATTTTTGTCACAATATTTCAGAATAAAGGCGAAGGATGTGTGAACCAGGGAGCTCATGTTGCCTCCAATATAGGATAAAACAATCAAGCGTACACAGATGCCCCGGGACATCACAACGGTGTACAGTAAAGGGTTACAGATGGCGACATAGCGGTCATACGCCATGGCGGCCAAGATAAAGGATTCGGTATCTGCGAAAGTGCAGAAGAAATAAAACTGCAGGGCACACCCATAGTATGAAATGGATTTGCTCTCTGAGAGGAAATTGATCAGCATTTTGGGCACAATAACTGAGGAGTAACAAAGGTCCACAAAGGAGAGGTTGCTGAGGAAGAAATACATGGGGGTCTGAAGGCGCGGATCAATCCTGATTAATACCATCAATCCAATGTTCCCCATTAAAATCATACCATACAAGGTCAGAAATACGAGGAATAGGACAACCTGCAGTTCAGGGCGAGTTGGAAAACCTAATAGAATAAATTCAGTGACCAAGCTGTAGTTTCTATCTGTAAATGCCATCTTCGTTGTGATTTTCCTTTTTTGAGAATTCTAATTTCCTAAAATGTTATATGGATGAAAGGAGAAAAAAATAATTAGACACACAGTTATTTCATTGTTTTTAAAAGACAAACAAGCAAAAAAACCAAACAAGCCAGCACGCCATGCTCAAATATCTCTGAAATATAAACTTTGCGAGGTATATTTCAGAGTTTCTTTCCTTTTGCTACTGGGGATTGAACCCAGTTGCATTCTACCTCTGAGCTACACCCCTACTCATTTTAATTTTTGTTGTCTTTTGAGACAAGTTCTCATTAAGTTGCTGAGGGTCTTGCTAGGTTGCCAAGGCTGGCCTGGAACCTGTGATCCTCCTGTCTCCACTTCCCAAGTACTGGGATTGCAGGCATGTACCACCATGCCGAGCTTATTTTATCTCTTTTAGATGAATGACTGTTTCTGCTAATGGACAGTTGGCTCCATGTGCGCGTGGATCAATGTATGTTTTCACCAACATTTTGTTCCCCAAGGGTAAAACTATACTTGGCTGACAGGATGGAAGGATGTGATAACAGACTGATAATGTATAAAGAAAAGGCAGCCTGGCATAGTGGTGCACGCCTGTAATCCCATTACCTGAGAGGCAGAGACAGGGGAGCCAGGTTCCAAGCCAACCTCAGCAATTTAGCAAGATCCTCAGGAACTTAGTGAGACTCTGTTCCAAAATAAAAATAAAATAGGACTGGGGTGTAGTTCAGAGGTAGAATGACCCTGTATTCAATCTTCAATGCCACAGAAATAATAATAAATAAATAAATAAGGCACATTTGCATATCATTTAAAATAAATTCATAATGAGTATGTTAGAATGGTAATTCTTGAACTATTTTCTTTTTTTCTTCCAGTATTCAATATATACTAATGTAATGTGCTTTATCTCTTGATGTAGAGCTTTTTACCGAAATATAGGCTAGACAAATATTTATATTTTTAAACATAAAACACAATCAATATTAGTGAAATGAAAATACATGTCATAAATTAATGGCTCTCAGTATATTATTTAAGAAGAGGGTGATTATTTAACATCCTTCTATAAAAGTCTTATTTTGTGCTGTTATGGGAAACGCCCATTTTGAAAATCTGCATTATTACAGAAGCATGTCTTTAATGTTTTCAGAGAAAAAAAAGCATTACAGTTAATTTAATGTTTGCACTCTGAGGTGCAACTTAACAGGGAGGGCCTAAAAAAAGAATGGGAGGGGGTATTATATATTTTTAGTAAAATGTTGCCTTTCTCTCATGCAGAACATGTAGAATATGCTCTTTAATTTAATAAATATTTTTAAAAGGTACAGATTCTGTTATTGTAACTAAAACAATTCTTAATCAAAATTTGAATTTTTTGTAATTTTTTTTCATACTTAGTAGTTGTTTACCAACTTACTTTTGTTTGAATTGTGATTTTTTTCCTTCTCTTACCAACCTCTCTTGCAAAAAAAGAAATGGGCTTCTGCTAATGATTTCAGCAGACACCTAATATTTTATATGCCTTTTCAGCTGTGTAACTTAATATTTGGATACTTGATAATTTGTTTTATTATGTAGTTGATAAATGATGATGTGTATCAATGTTAGTTCAACCATATGTTTATACTGTCTGGGAATGTGTGCTCATAGTTTTGTGGGAGAAATAATTTGTCAGTGTTCACCAGCTTGTAAAACGTAGTGCGAGTTCTTAAACACCTAAATAAATAACAAAATGCAAATAAAACAAAAAAGGAAGAGAGAACTTTGGGTAATGCCATGAATCCTGTCCACATACTAAACCAAGCTGGTCAAAAAATGGTTATCTTTTGGATTTTTGGCATCTATCTCTGGTTTCTAAGAAAAACTCAGTGAACATTGATTGGTAGAGTAGTGTATTTACAACATTTAGCTACAAATCAACTTCTTTTTTTAAAAAATTTGTGGTACAGAGTATCAGACAGATGCATGTACATAGTTCTTGGTGCCCTCCCCACCGGGTGCCTCTTCCCTCCCTCCCCTTCCTTCACATGTCTTTGATATTGAAATTGATAGTTTTGGATACATTCATAGCATTATTTCAACTACTACACTCTCTATTACTTTGTCATCCTAATCCCCCTCTGTCACTCCCCTGGAGTCTCTGCTCATCCATCTGATGTTGCCCTTATTTCCGAATATCTCTCTAGCTTCCACATATAAGAGAAAACATCACATACTAATTTTTTTTTGAGACTGGCTATACTCAGTACTATATTCTCGAGTAAATTCTAATTAAATTATATGATACTCTCACTAATTAAACGTTATGAGCAAACTAAAAGAGCTGCCCTTTATTTTTATTGTAGTAGAACACACTTTGTTGAGTCTGAGAAACTTATCAATCTCTGTTTCTGAAATCTCAGAGTATTTCCAAGAGTAGAACTTGAAGCTCTTGAAGAACTTGAATTAATGTGACTATGAAGTAAAAGTAATTTGAACTGACCTTGAAAAATGGATTTGAAAATACATAAAAGAAATTTAAAAATGGCAGCATAATGTGGCTAGGTTTAGTGTTACCCCAGTGAGCAAGGAAGGGCATTAGCAATGTTTCTGGAGCACTTCTTCACTTATGTAATGAACATTATAATGGTGTCAGTGCCAAGGACTTTAGCTGTTTAGTTATAAGTCCCACCCTCTGGGGTGGGCACTCAGAGCACGAGAAGGTTGATCACAAGGTGAAGCCCTTAGTCTCACGCTATCTCCTCGGAGTGTAAATGGGGTGTGTGCAGCACTACTTCAGGACAGTGGGCAATGCCTTCTTATTTTACCTGTTTTTGAAATAATCAGGGTTATTTAGAAAATAAAATGCATTGCTTTAGAGTAAGTAAGATTTGGGTTAGTAGTCTATCTTAGCCATAGGTAGACTTTATGTAATTTAATATAAATTAGCTTAATCTACACTCTGCTACAATGACAATAAATGTCTCACAGAGTTTCTGAATGGATTAATTAAGTAAAAATATTCACCAGTTGTCTGTCTACCTATGGGCCATTGTATGTGTCATTTTTTGGAGAGAATGGAATATAGTGGATAATCAGCTAAACCAATATACTTATTATGTGTAATTCAATATTCTAAGCACTTTACCCATAGCTCATTTAATCGTCACCAAACAACAAAATTATGATAATGCAATTACTGGCATTATCATCTCTTCCTATCTTTTTTAATATACTGTACTGGGGTTTGAACCCAGGGCCTCGTGCATGTTAGGCAAGCATTCTACCACTGAGCTAAACCTCCAACTCTTTAATGTACTTTTATTGGTGCATTGTAATTACCCACCATAATGAGGTTCAGAGTGATAGAAACATACATGCAAACAGCACTTGGTGTTTTCCTCCGGGTCCCACCCAACTTCCTCCCCTTCCATGTACATGTTATTGAGATTGATATTGACAATTTTGCATATGTTCATAACATAATTTGAACTGTTTTCTTCCTCAGATCTCCTTCATCTTCCCCTCCCTGCCCTAAACCCCTTCCTTCGCTGCACTGAAGTCCTCATTTTTCTGAAGTCCCTTTTGTTTCCCAATTTATCTCTAGCTTCCACATATGAGAGAAAATATTCAACCTTTAACTTTCTGAGACTGGCTAATCTCACTTAACATAATAGCTTTAGTTCCATCCACTTACCTGCAAATGACATAATTTTGTTCTTTTGTATATCATGTCTTTATTATTTGAGATTTGTGGTATGATTGAAACAAGATTGGAATATAAGAACCTGATTCCAAAACCTAATGGTGTGCTAAGTTGTGGCTGGTAAAAAAGTTTATTGGCTCTATTTCAGACTCTTATTACTAGTCCCATATTTTGGGTGAGAACATTGATGCTTAGAGTAATATCCCAAGAGCATTCAACTAAAAGATAATAGGTGTGATTCCAGTTCAGGTGTTTCCTAGCCAAAACCATGAGAAGAAGCACGAGGTTGGTCAGAACATTAGTAGTGTGAACAATCAGACAGGATGAGGTATCTAGAGTCACTGAAGGGAAGAAGAAAAAACTCTCCTATTTCCTGAAAAAGCAGGAGGCATTACTTTTGATGACTTCAAATTTATTATCTCTTCAGATAGTCTAAGAATTCCATTTAGAGAAATGATAAAGGGAAGAGAAGAGACAGGAGGGCAGTGGTAGGAATGACAGTGAATTTTGATTCTTCTTTTAAAAGAGAATTAACAAAAGGATCTATTCAAAATACTGGGTTTTCATAAATTTGTCCTAAGCATATAACAGAACAATCTTAGGTTATAAAATATATCAATTCCAAACAACACGTAGGATGCCATGCATGTTTTCTTATCTGTAACAAAAGTATTTAAACAAAATGTTTCAGAGGCATCTTGTGGGTTTTAATGTGCTTTCTCACCTATTTGGACATAGATCAGCTATTCTTGCTGTCAGATAAACACAACCTCCTTTTTTATTTCAGTGGTGGGAATTGAAGCCATGGCCTCATGCATTCTAGGCAAACACTCTACCACTGAGCTATACCCCCAGCCCCCAAACCCAGTTGTTGCCTATGAAAGCCAGAAGTAATAATCACAGAAGCTTACCAAGGAAGGAGCTGTTTCCTAAATGCCTAGGTGAATAATTTCACAAGTACAACCAAGGGCTTATACAGGCACTCATGTCTTTGGGGACCTAAAATAATTGAAAGATTACAAACATGCTCATTTGCAAGAGTCTCCTAGGGAATAGTTAAAGGGTTACAATCATTGTAATTTCTTTTTCTAAAAACATTGGTAATTATAATAGAAATACTGCCAGTGTAATTTAAAGGGGTAATTTGTTTTGTTGTGTTTTTTTTTTTTTTGCAGTACTGGGGATGGAACCCAGGGACATTCTTCCTCTGAGTACACCCCCAACCCTATCTTACTAAGTTGTGGAGGGTTTCACTAAGTAGCTGAGGCTGGCCGAGAACCTGTGGTCCCCCTGTCTCAACCTCCCAAGTACTGGGATTACAAGCATGTGCCACCATGCCCGGCCGTAATTTGTTTTTAGTAGCACTTAGAATCTGACATACGACCCCATTTATTGTGAAGGTCATTGGCAGGTAGTTCAAATATTTAAAAATGTAATTTTTCTCATGTAAATTATTTAAAAATCACATAGAAGCTCAAAGCTGCTACATTTTATTTTCAGTACTCAAAATTTATATTTTTGTGGCATTGAGGGGAGAGACCAGTTGAGTGTTATGTAGAAGTTGTATCAGCAGTTATTTTATTAAAAAATGATTTGTATATATGCATCTTATACCAGAGACTAATGACATGATTGCAAGTCTATCCCAACAATTAAATGTAGGTTTCCTCATCAACTTGATTAGTCTTGAAGTAGGAAAGACAAATATAAATAGGTAAAAAGGAAACAAAGGAAAGACAAGAAAATAAAATTTTCATTTAAAGTTTTGTGAAGTTTCTAGGCCTGTTACTCCCCAGTACAGTCTCTCTCCCAGACCTGTCAATAACAAATTTCTGAGAAGTATGTAAATTATTAAAGTTAATGAAAGAGAGCCAAGTTCATAAGCGAAAGCCTGGGTCACAATGCCTTAGAAATTGGGGTGAAAAGGATAGTATATGTTGCCAACACCTTAAGGAAGATCCACTCCTAATTAGTTTCTGATTGGATTAAGTTTATCAGTCTTAACTTTATTCCAGAAAGAACTGAAACCTCTTTGATGAAAGAAATCTTCTGAAAAAAAAACATCTTTTTTATAGTAAGCACATGCCATGTAATCAAGAAATAAATTACTAAATCTGAGAATATAAGAATGGGCAAGATTTATGGCCAAGAAACAATTGAAATAATATTAAAAGAAAATGCATGTTTATCCACAATTTAAGATGGCAAATGGATTTTAAAATAAATATAATAATATATAATTAAACAAACATTTTAATAAACATAATTAAAACATAGTTAAAAACTAGTTGGACAATGACAAGTGTGGATATTTTCAACAAGGGATTAGACACAATACTAAAGAATCAGTAGAATTTGAAAATACAATATCTACAAGAAAGAACAGCTTATATTGTTTATTTAATAGTACACTATTAGATCTTACAGAGTAGGGTGGAGAGGAATATCATAAGAGTTTATAGGAAGGATATTAAAACATGTTATTAATTTGGTATAGAAGGTTGTCAGAAAAAAATATGCTTCTGTTCTAATACCTAGAATGCCCACCTTGAAATAGACTTAAGAAATCAGTGTCTCTAGCAAATGCTCTTTCGCATTGACTCTGTTTGGCGATGAATGAGTAGAATGTGCTTTTCTTTTGCCACAGAATCTACACTGTTCTTACATGTTCTGCACACTGGATGGTGACAGAAACAATTAGGTAATCCCCTAATTGGTAAGAAAGTCGATTTTTCAGTGTTCTTAGAGGTCTTTGGTGTAATCTTTTGTCTGTCATGGAGCAGTGTTATGCTTCACTCTGTATATATGTATGTATATGTGTGTGTATTCATTTTTTTATATTTGTTAATCTTTTTTATACTTTTATTGGTACATTGTTTATTTTCCTTTTTAACAATATACATTTATTGGTGCATTGTAATTATACATCAGTGAGGTTAAGAGTGATACAGACATACATGCACACATGCGGTGTGTTTACCTCTGGATCCCACCCTGCCCCCCTCCCCCCACCCCCGTATACTTGTGATTGAGGTTGGTGTTGATAATTTTGTATTTGTATGTAGCATTATTTGAACTGTTTCCTTCATCAAGACTCCTCCCTCCCCAACCTTCTTCCATTAGTCCCCTTCTACTATTTTACTGTAATCTCTCTTCATTTACCAGTTCTGTTTCCCAATTTCTATCTAGCTTTCAGATATGAAGGAAAAAATACAGGTCTTCTCCTTTCTGAGACTTGCTAATCTCACTTAGCATAACTTTCTCTAGTTTCACCAATTTTACTGCAAATGACATATTTTTTCTTCTTTATGATTGATTAAAACACTATTGTGTGCATATACCAAAGTTTCTTTATCCATAAATTTGCAGATGAACACCTAGGCTGGTCCCATAATATGTCTATGTGACTCAGAATATTATAATGATATGTGAATTTTTCATTGTCTTTTAAGAAATACTTTTGTATTCTTTGTATTTTGTATTTTGTCACTTTGCTTGTTAGATATTATTCCTCTCATCCACAATACTCTGGTCCTCAGATTCCAGTAAACATCATCAAATAAAAAGCCCTGACTCTAAACTTTCCTATTCTTGGCATTAGTATTTCTATAGGTTGGCAGAATTTTCTGGTAGACCAGTTAAAACACAATGGAACTAAAATGGAACTCATGTTCTAGACATATATCAAACTAGTAAATACTAATTATAATTCAATCACAAATATATCATGGGGAAGCTGTCAAGCAAGAAGAAATCCTCATTTACATGAATTTGTAATCTTCATATAAAAAGGAAGAGGAGAGGTTTCTTTTGGAAAAATGGACTATAAATTTCAATTCAATTCCCTTTTGGAAACAAACAAAAGGTCGCATTAAGTTATTTTAAATGTATTCATATGTATGAAAGAACTGATAAGATAATCAAGTATTACCAAATCAAACTCTAGAAAAGGAAGTATCCTTATCACTTTATTATATATGAGTAATGAAAATATTTCGGTTCATTGGATAAATGGTTTTGAATGAAGCTGCCATAGGCCCAGATCAAAGCCAACTACAGGTTTGATTTACTCAGCTTTTCTTCTTACTAGCTGATCAGGGGAAGGTATATGGTTCTGAGGGAAAATATCTAGATTCTATTGATTTACACAAATTTCCAGTGTAAAATTTATATATGAGACATGTAAAAGCAGGAAAATATGTTCTTCAACAAAGAAAAAATTGAATGCTATAAAAATCACAGATAATTCAGACATTGAAATTATCAAATATGGAAATAAAACATAAAATAAATATGTTAAAGAACTAAGGAAAGGTAGTATCACTTATAAACAGATGGAAAATTTTAACAGGGAAAAAATACAATCAAGGATGCAATGGAAATCTTAAAACTGGAATAATATATCTGGAACAAAAAGAACATTGAATAGACTTACTATAAGGCTTAATATAGCAAAAGGAAAAAAACAAGTAGACTTTTGTAGATCAGTAGTATAAGTTCTCCAGTCTGAAGCATGAAGGAAAAAAAAATCACAAACTTAAAAAAGAGCTCAGATCTAAGACCTAAGGTTGTTTTTTGTTTTTTGCTTTTTTTTTTTTTTTGGTAGTACTGGGGATTGAACCAAGGGGTGTTCTACCACAAAGCTACATCCTCAATCCTTTTTTTATTTTTTATTTTTTGTAACAGGGTCTTGCTAGGTTGCTTTATTCCATTGTAAGCCATCTGTTAAACTTAGGCTTATTAGTAGAATGTGTCAGCCGCAACACCCCTATCCTGGGCATGAAAAAGGGAAACCATAAATGGCATCTGGTATAAGATATCAGGCTTATTAATAAGGCAGAGCTCCCTCTCCATCCGGTGGTCCCTAACCCTTATACTTTACTGACCCAGATTCCCAGTGGAACTCAGTTCTGGACTTAAAAGATGTCTTTTTCTGCATCACTCCCAACCTGGATAGCCAGCTTCTTTTTGCCTTTGAGGACCCAAGGGAGGTGGATGCCAGTTAACTTGGACAGTGCTATCTCAGGGGTTTAGGGATAGTCCACACATATTTGGGCAGGCATTGGCTAAGGACTTAGAGGATTGGAATTACCCACAGACCACACTCCTCCAATATGTAGATGACCTTTTACTGGCCTGTCCCTCCATAGGGGACTGTGAAAACACAACAAGATCTCTCCTTAATTTCCTGGCTCGAAGAGGGATCATATTTCAAAGGAGAAAGCTCAACTTTGTGAGGCTGAGGTTATTTACTTAGGAATCATACTGAAAGGGGACTAAACTCCCAGAGTGACACCCCAAAGCAGAACAGGCATTTAAAAGGTTAAAATAGGCCTTGAGCAAAGCACCAGCTCTCAGATTGCCTACACAAGATAGATTTAATTTGTACATTTCTGAGAAAGGGGTTAGCACTGGGAGTATTGACACAAGATAAGGGAGGAACTCACCAGCTGGTAGCTTATGTTAGTAAAGAACTTGAACCCGTAGCTCATGGATGGCCAGCCTTTTGGCAGCTCCCTTGTAAAGGAAGGGGTATGCTATACTGGTTATGCAGTCACTATACCCTTTGAAGTAATAGAGGCAGGGCCTCTGTCACCCTCCACTAGTGCCCAATTGGCCAAGCTAATAGCAATAACTAAGGCCCTTAATTTGGCTGATGGGAAAAGGGTTAACATATACATAAAATCTAAATATGTGTTCCTGGTTATCCATGCCCATGCAGCTATATGGAAGGAAAGGGGACTTTTTACTTCATCTGCATCTCCTATTAGACATAAGTCCGAGATCATGAACTTATTAACGACTGTCTGATGGCTGAAAAAAGTGACCATAATGCACTGCAGAGGACATCTAAAAGGGACAGACCTTGTCACTCAGAGAAATAACTGGGCTGATGAGGCAGCCCGAGAGGCTGCCACTTGCCTGAGCTCAGCAACGCTTTGTACCATCTTGTGGGAAGGGTCACTGCTACCTGATGTGAGGCTTGTGTATTCCCCAGTGGAGAGTGCCAAAGCTAAGCAGTAGGGGTTCGCTATGGACAATTGAGGATGGTAAATTTACAGTGGAAAATACTTAAAACCCTTCATCTGATGCACCACTTGGGGAGAGATAATTCCTTAAAACTAGCCTCAAGGCTATTTACTGGAGAGTGGTTGGAGGAAACAATGAGTTACATCATACAGTGATGTGAGATTTACCTTAAGACGAACCCTAAAAATAGCTTACTAAGCCCACCAGGCAAACAGTATGTAGGTACATACACAGGGGAAGATTGGCAACTTGATTTTACTCACATGCCAGGAGGAAAAAGACACAGAACAATGTTAGTGCTGGTAGACACCTTCACAGGGTGAGTAGAAGCCTTCTCTTGCAAATCAGAAAAAGCCCAGGAAGTAGTAAAAATCCTACTCCAAGAAATTATTCCCCATTTTGGAATTTCTCACTCATTATAAAGTGACAATGGGTATTCAAATCTGAGGTCACCTAAGGAGCTATTAGGCCTTGGGTATCGACTTCCATTTGCATTGTTCCTGGTATCCCCAAATCTCTGGAACGGTCGAAAGCGTTAATGGAATATTAAAAAGACACCTCCTCAAATTGACTCATACAGGCCCCCTGGTGGAAAATGCTCCCTATAGCTTTAATGCAAATTTATTGTATACATGGCAAATTAAATTTTACCCTCTTTGAAAAATTATATGAGAGACCTTTCTTGTTTCAGGATATAGTCTTAGATTCAGAACTCCAGATATTAACAGACTATGTCACTCAACTGGCTACTTATCAACAAGCTTTGAGTCAACTCCAAAAAGTGCCAGTGGAGAAGGGGGAGACTGTTTTGCCCAGAAGATCTGGTGCTAATGAAATCTGTAGATAAAAAGTGGACCCTCTGTGTTGGCCCCATCCTGTCATTCTCTCTACTCCTACTGCTGTTAAGGTACCTGGCCTTGATTCCTGGAAACTCCGGAAACCACCTCAGAGTACTCCTTTGAGCCACTAGAGGGATTCAAACTTCTATTTAAGAAAACATCCAACAATAAGTAGACCTATGTCCCTTTCTTGGCAAGAATTTAATAGTTTTTTTCCTAGATTTCACCCAAGACCTTATCTTCTCTCCCAGTGGTCCCTTCAATACTCCTGAACAAATCCTACATGTACTCCACAAGGCATGGCTCCAAGGTACATTCCAGGATTATAGCCTTACTCAAATTTGTTTCTTTTCATTCTGTCTTGCTTTCTTCATCCTTCATGAGTTACCCCCTGCCCAGAATTCATGTACCAGATAAACAATGAGCTCAATTACATCACTCCCCTTTTCCTCTCTTATGAGCTTACCTGCTGGGAACTGTCTCCTAAAAGCCTCCTAGTTATAGTGGGAGCACTGTGGTTGAAGGTGGTCCTCTAATATTACACTGTTGGACTAACAGTAGTTTCCCTGTGGGGCCTGTCATGTGGGAAAAAGTTTCTGTAGCAGTATTTTCTCATAAATCATATCTGACCAGGTTTAAATGCTTGACAGATCAAAGCATTCTAATACTAATTTCTCCATTATTCTGCCTCAATCCACTTTACTAGATACCAGCACATATAAATGCATTCAAATGCAAATGGGAAGCCCAAATGATATAACATGTAGGGAATCAACAAAGATCTTTGTTCAAATTACTCCAAAAGCTATTTCTGCTCTTCTCAGTACCAATTTCTGGACTCTCATGATAAAGAGTGTGCTCAAGATGTTCTCCTTCTGTATGCTCAAGCCAAGTTGGCTAAACAAGTTTTAACTTCACATTAAATTGGCCTTGGCCTAACAGAATGAGGAATCCCAAACCAGGAAAATCTTAATCTAATGACCTTTTTGGGTTTTGAAGGCTACACTTATAATACTCATAATAAGAAACAGGTTTCAGGAGACAGGAGACCCCATTCCAATCTCAATGATCATTCCAAGAGACTTTCTGCATATAGAACTAGTGTCATGTAACCTTAAATGTAATCATACTATAGGAAGCCTAGTACCAATGACAGAGATGAACTTACCTTTAGGTTGGTTGGCCTTTTGTTTTAATTTCTCTTATTCCACCATTCCCAAAGGATTTCAGGGCTGCTATCTTATGTTGGAAAACTAGGAATGATTTTACCCACTCCACCATTATCACTGCATTTAAGGACCACACGCTCCCTACCTTCCCTACCCCCAGATTGTAATAGTAATTTACATCTCTGGTCTCCAGGTCTGGTTAAAGGACTGTCTGTCACTTTAGTGGCCATCCCTGGATTAGTGCTAGGTGTTTATATGCAAATAAATCAGCTGGCCTGCTTAATTACCAAAACTATAATGACACAGCCCTAGCCTTGGCAGCCATCAATAAAAAACAATAAAATAATAAAAATAATAAAAAAGGCAAGGCACATCAAGTAACTCTTGAAAATAGGGTAACAATTGATTACCTGCTTTTGCTAAATCATTTGGGATGTCAGGAATTCCCTGGAATGTGTTGTTTTAATATTACTGATAATTCAAAAAGGATAACTAGTTTAATATCTGATATGCGAGAACAACTAAATCATATTCACCAATGTAAAGGGTTCTTTGGATATGGTTCCTTTTGGATAGCATGGCTCCTAACCTTTCTAACTCCTTTACTTATTTTTCTTTTCATCTTACTTTTTGGGCCATGCCTGCTAAACTGTGTTGTTGGCTTTGTTTCCCCAAAGTTCAAGGCTATCAAACTTCAGATGGTGCTGAGCATGGAGCCCCAGATGAACATCTACTGGAGTCTCTTAGACGGTCATGGTGACTTCAAACATTGGCCAATCTAGCCTCTCCGGACAAGCTGTTTGCATGCACCCTCATGGCTAGGGCCTTACATCGCCCCCTAGATAGATTCAACGTCCCCGTCCCTTTTTGCTGTACATATGGGAGTATGCAAGTTAATAAGAAGAAGGGGGATTGAGTCAGTATTAATATCTAAAAGTATAAATGTATATAGAGCCCCTTTTGTTATATTTAGGCAGCTGCATCTCAGTGCTTAAATAGTTAAATCCCTGTGTGCTGTATTGTCCTTGAGCAGAGAAATCATGAGCAGCCTCTGCAAAATTAAAAGCTGCTCTTGGGCAGGGAGACAACACACAGACACACACAGCCTGCAAGATAGCTGAGGCTGCTTTTAGAAAAAGAGAGATCACACATACAGCCCTACCAGTATTTTCCTACCTTTCCCTAAAAACCCAGAAGATAAAATAACCCAGTACCTGCTTTGTGTGAGAAAATAAGCCACTAACCTGTGACATAGCAACCCAGATAGGGAAAGCAGCATAAACCCTATTTAAGATCTGGGGTCTTTCTTGGTGGGAGTATTCTTATTTCAGAACACTCTGATATGCACACCTGTCTGCAGTGTGTCACTTTCTCACACTCTTTCCTCCTTTCCCTCGGTAATAAAACTTTGCTTAAGGGTCTCTGGAAGTCTCTTTTTTTTTTCTAAACTAGCCAAGGAGAAGAACCCAATTGATATTGAATCGTAACATTACCTACATAAAATACTTTATCAAAAGGTCTGTTTTTCCATGTACTTGCAACAAACAAGTTCATTCAGCTGCCACACATAGCAGAAATATCCATTCCTCCAGTTTCTAAGAATATGTTCATCACATTCTTTTGAGTCTTCATGGTAAGAACATATCTTAAATTTTAGGCTTTCTCTATCAAGCTCCTTAAAATTCACCCAGCTTCCTTTACAGTTGAAATTATGAAGGCCTCTCTCAAATGTCTGTTCAAAATCTATGAAAATCTTAAGCTAATGTCATACATGATGATGAAACATTGAGAATTCCCCCTCAATATTAGCAAAATACATGGATATCCACTCTAATCATTAATGTCCAAAGATGTAATAGCACCAACACCAGAACAATGACAATAAAACCTGAAAAGTCTTTGAAAAATATTCCTAGGAAAACTAAGAAACCCTTTCTTCTAATCACGAACATTTTAATGATTTTAGACTAAGATATTATCTAGCTCTAAAGGAATTTTAAAAGACTGCACCCCTGTCTAATCCCAGATGAGTTTTGAGAAGACACAGGACTTTATATATATATATATATATATATATATATATTGGCATTTGTTCTCAGTTGTGTTGTTTTTGGTATATGCAAATTTTTCTTTTACCTATTTTACAGTAAAAAAATTAACTGCTTTAACACATAGAAATCTGTACATCTTGCAATGATTTACACACTATAAAATGTGCCTCAGATCATGGCAAGTACAGAAAGTTTACTGTGCTCTGGTTCTCTGTCGACTTCTGGGTACAGGGACCTGAAGACACAGAGGTACTGAAAGACCCAGGCAACAAGATTGGGGTACAGGGAACCAAGGAATTCAATCCAAGGTCCCCATCTTTATTTTCTACAGCCTTTATACCATTAGTTGCATGTAGGCATCAGGAAAAGCAAATACAGCAAACAAAGCTCTCATCGTGAATCTTGTCCAAACACTATAAAAACACATTGTATTACCTCCCAGCATTGCTGTTTTCTACTTGCTCAAGCAAATATTTATGAACCCCCAAGGCTGTACTAGATCTTACGCAGATGCTTTGGTTCCTATCAACTGCGTCCTGGGTCCACAAGGAAAAAACAAGGTCCTCAGCAGAGCTTGTCCTGTGATCCTCAGGGCCGCCTTTGACCCATAACCTGCGAGCGTTCTCAGCAGGCTCAGATCAGACACAAGTCGATAACTGCTGAAGCCCTGTCCTCCAAGACTTCCAGAAAGCAGTTTTCCCATAGTTGTTCATGTGCTTCCTAGAATTGTGTAATATACAACACTATTTCATGCTAATGTAAACAACATTGACGTGCCTAAGTAAAATAAATAAAAAAAATATTTTTCAATCTGGCAGCATTTTCTATTGCTTCCCTGCAGTCAATCTTGGTGGAATCTTGCCTTGTTGTAGAGATGGCAACATTGTCTTAGAAATTTAAGAGCCTATTGATTAATATTTTTGTGAATTTAACATAAACACACTAAAATGTGTTATAATAGCAGCAAAGAGATTTTTCTGTGTGCGAGAAAAGGAATACTTTTCGTTTGTTTGTTTGTTTTTCATTAAACTTTAGTTAGAAGCCCATTGAGAACAGGCCATTGGAGCTCAGACAATCATGATGTCCCTGAGATACCCAGAGTTTCCTTATTACTTCTGGGCCCCACAATTTCTTTCTGTATAGTAGGTTATTAGAGAGGAAACCACAGGTAATGTTTCAATTCCAATATAATATATATGAAGTTAAGTAAAATGCTATATGAAAACATGACAGATCTGATAAGATATCCACAATTGTCTACATTTAAATCCAAAGGGTAAGAAAGTAGTGAATCCATGGAATTACTGTCATAAACAATGTGTATATGTGAGATTATACCAACATCATTCTCAGTGCTACATGTGGGGGGGAGGCGGGGGGGGGAAGCGGGGGGAGGGACACCAAGAGCTGTGTGCATGTATGTTAACACCAAACTGATACTCATTGTGAAGTGAGACTACAATGCACCAAT